>JACGTP010000323.1:0-24585 GCA_023678845.1 Mischocyttarus mexicanus
TTGCACCGAGTTAGGTGGGTTATTACAGTAGCCAACTCTTAGACTATTAGAAAATGTCTCAACCACTAGAATATCTGGATTTCTATTGATTTTTGAAAAACCGTCAAAATTTAAATTTAAAGATGTCTCATTAAATTCTTTTTTTCTTTCTCACATTTTTTTTGCAAGAGCCTATAAAATAAATTCAAGAATCTAAATTATAATTATTACAATGGTACAATGGTACAATGGTACAATGGTACAATGGTACAATTCTTTTGTACCATTTTATATCAAGTAAAAAAAAGAAAGGAAGTTCATCTTGAAGAAATCTTAAAGAAACCCAGACGACACCTTAACAGAAAAATGCGCGTTTTTTAAACTCCAACTTTGGAAAAACGCGGAAAAAAGCACGTCGTTTTCTGGATTGCAAATCGTACTTTTTACGAAAAGTGCAAGTCTTTTGGCCAAATTTATATCATTATTAAAAAAATTTATTAGGTGTAGGAATTAACTCGTAGCGTTATACTAAAGATGACATGAGTTTTAAAGTATTCTTTTTTCACCTTCAGAAACAAATTTATCGTAAACCAGCTCTAACAAGGTTTTATTTTTACGGCAAATATTATGTTTTAATTGTTAATAACATCATGTTACTATTATTTAAATATGTTGAGGTTTATCGCAAATAAAGTGTTTTTGCGGGGACGACACAAAAGAAAAAGTTTTTTACATCGTATTGTTACTAGTGATGAAAAATGGATACATTATGACAATTCTAAGCGTAGAAAATCATAGGTTAAGCCCGGACAACCATCATCATCAGTGGCAAAACGCAATATTCATGGATCTAAGCTCCTCCTTTGTATTTGGTGGGATCAACAAGGTGTAGTTTATTATGAATTGTTAAAACCCAATGAAACCATCACTGGGGATTGCTACCGGTTACAATTGATGCGTTTGAGTCGCGCATTGAAGGAAAAACGGCCGGAATGGAGCAAAAGGCACGATAAAGTTATTTTACTGCACGACAATGCTCGACCTCACGTGGCGAAACCATTGAAAACATACCTGGAAACATTGAAATGGGAAGTCTTAATCCACCCTCCGTATTCTCCGGATATTGCCCCTTCGGATTACCACCTGTTTCGATCAATGGCTCATGGTTTATCAAGGGAAAAATTAACATCTTATGAGGATTGACAAAATTGGATCGATTCATGGATTGCCTCCAAGGACGAAGAGTTTTTTCGACAGGGTATTCGACAGTTACCTGAAAAATGGGAAAAAGTAATGGCAAGCGATGGGCAGTATTTTCAATAATGTAATTTTTTACTTTCATTTCAAATAAATCGTTATTTTTTAATAAAAAAACGCTACGAATTAAATCCAACACCTAATATTTATTTATTTATTAAAAAAAATAACAACGTTTATCGTGACGAATTCGAACGTACATGAAAATTGATTAGAAATGCAACGAAGATATTATTTATTGGACAGAAATACCAATAGAGTGAGAAAGAGGCCAACAAATTATAAGAAAAAGATTAACGAAATTGTACGAATTATACCGAACTTATACGAAGTTCGATTAAAATTGCAACGAAAATATTCTTTATAGGATAGAAATACCATTAGAGTGAGAGAGAGGCCAACAAATTATAAGAAAAAGATTTACGAAATTCGTACTAATGTGCTCGTCAATAACATATGGAAGTAATTACAACCAATAGCTCGTGCCGATTAGGACCTTGCATCCTCGACACGTTAGAGCACCGGAGGGACTTTTAATTTTTTACTCACTCGTTACCAACTTTTATATCACATAAATGTGACATTTTTAAATAAAATGATGCACATACAAAATAATAGGTGTTGGAATTAATTCGTAGCGTTTTTTTACAAAATAACGATTTATTTGAAATGAAAGTAAAAAATTACATTATTGAAAATACTGCCCATCGTTTGCCACTACTTTTTCCCATTTTTCAGGTAACTGTCGAATACCCCGTCGAAAAAAATGCCAATTTGGCAATCCTCATAAGATGTTAATTTTTCCTCTAAAAAACCATGAGCCATTGATCGAAACAGGTGGTAATCCGAAGGGGCAATATCCGGAGAATACGGCGGGTGGGTTAAGACTTCCCATTTCAATGTTTTCAGGTATGTTTTCATTGGTTTCGCCACGTGAGGTCGAGCATTGTCGTGCAGTAAAATAACTTTATCGTGCCTTTTGCTCCATTCCGGCCGTTTTGAAAAATAAGATGTGTTGTAAAAAAACACCTAATAACAGCTGATTTACGATAAATTCATTTCTGGAGGTAAAAACAAAATACTGTAATAACCACGCCATCTCTCATCAAACACTACGAATAAATTCCAACAACTAATATGAACAGTTAGTATTAGAAGTTCTGCGGTGGTTCCAAAACACTTGTACTTCGAAGTAGTATTGAAGAGGACCCATTGAAGAAAACCTATTGAGGAAGACTCATTGTGGAAGACCCATTGTGGAAGACCCATGGAAAGACTCGTTCTTTGATGAAGCACTCCCGTTAATCTAATAACGCGTTATTAACGAAAATAAGTGTACGGTCGAAAACGACCTTATAAGATTTAACCCTTAGCCCTCTGCACGTTTTTGTATCACTGCCTACCAGCAACTGCGGCACATTTTCGCAGCGGAACAAGTGTGAAAAAGGAGATTTGTTTTAAGTGAGAAGAAATACACGTGCTTGTGAATGTTTTTGATTTTATTTATTTTATACATATGCACCTTCTTCTTGTAAATAAAAAGTAAATTTTAAATTTTGCAATTCACTACAAAACTGTTAACTACAGATAACAATTACCAACGCCGACGATTCCGTAACATCTTAGGCCTAGTCATGCTAAAAACATTGGGCTCCGCAGCGGAGCCTACGGAGTTACGAAACAAATGACGGATGACTCCGTAGTGGAGCCAATGGAGCGCTAATAAAGGATTAATCTACGACTTCAAAGAGTACGCGTAAGCGTCACGAGAATTTTCCCAAACACCCACACCCCTACCTGAGCGCTGCGTATCCAAGCCCTCACTCTGCCGGGACCATTTTCCGAGGCGATCGGTTATTCTGATCCTAGACGCCCACTTGAGCAGATGGAAAAGAACTCGAAAGCGATATATTTATTATGAAAGCGATAAATGGACCGTTTATTTTGAAAGTGGTGTAAGTCCATTTTCTTTTGTTTCGAGAAAATGAAAGGTTAATATATTTGTTCATTTAAAAATATAGGCAAATTATATGAGGTCTGGCATTGTTTCTATTGTTTTATCAATATTTAATTTGATTATATAGATTTGTTTTAGGCGAATTAGAGTACGATAACACACATTTATGGGCTGTAAATGGACTTACACCACTTTCAAAATTAGACAATTGTAAAAATCGTTTAATTTCAATTTTGAAAAATCAAATATCACTTAAAATATACTTCATTTTAATATAATTTTGTTTACAAATACGCATAACAACATATAAAATTTTATTTTAGACGCCAATTACATTGTCAAAATTACAAGATACTGATTGTATGGGCGAAATTTCTCCTATTCGGAGTCGTCTCGCAATTAGATAATAATTAGCTGTGGAGGTGGATTAAGGATTAGATAACAAATAAGACACGTAGTTGAGCCAGACGGAAAACGATGTTCCTTTATTGGCTCTTAAGGGGAAAAGCCTTTCGGCATAAAAACCCCTTGAAGATATTTAAATACACAGATAAGTTCGTTGAGGTGAATATAAGGTTTGTGACTTTAAAGGTCTACAATAGAACTATGTTACAATGGTACTTAGCTTATGGTGGTTGGTCTTTGTCTAGCACAAAGGTCTTTGTAGTATTCTTATATCGCTCTCGAATCCCTTACGTCTACTCGGTAGGGCGTCTAGGATCAGAATGTTTAGCTAGCTTTGGAAAATGGGTCCTATTGAGCGTGGCTGTGTGATGTAGTGCCCTTGGTGGGGATGCGAGTGTATGGGAAAACTCATGAAGCGCCTACGCGCGTTCATGATAATGTAAGCTAATGGTATAAGGTCGAAACCGACCGTACACTGATAGTATTTACTTATTCTCTGCATGTGGTAGTGTTTCAAAATATGCATGATGCACCGGAGGTATATAAGGTAATAACTGCTTCATGTCTTTATATTTTTCGTAAGTAATAGGCCTGGCATTTTGGTACCAAGGCGCCAGGGCTATTTTTTCAAATTTTAGCGGTCTTCCAGGACGTATAGGTAATAAATTTATAATTTTTAATTCTGCGTCCATCATCGTTGTTTTATAAAAAATGGTATATGGTGCACTTTTGAGAAACCTCAACCAACATATTTGCAATCAATTGACCTGTTCCCCATTAGTATTTTTTTTTATCTGTTTTTTAATCGCATTTTGGAGATTTTTTGTTGAAATGAAATTCTCCCGTTTCATTTCATGTAAAATGAATTTATCATGTTTTCTACATTGCGCTATTACATTATAGTAATCTTGTGGTGTGTACACAAAATTCTTTTTTCGCAATGCCATTTCTATGATGCGAAAATCTGCATCGTTCGGAAGGTATGAATGCCCCGAGAGTAAAAATTTGTGATCAATTGTCTCAATGTTATTTTCCGACTGGACAACTTTCAACCACATCAATGCCATTTGTAAATTTCGATTTTACCCAGTACACATGTCACTGTAGGCAATAACATGGCTTTGGGTCGTTACATTTTCTAAATCCTTCAAACAGCAAGAAGCTACCTCTTACGATCCTCTAGAAGCAATGGTTTCTTCCCACACATACATATTAACTTTATTATCGTGGAAATTGTGAAAACCCTCGTTTAAGACGTACATATTTAGCTCGTAATATGCAATTGAGACAGACAATTTCGGGTAAGGTAACGCTTTTTGTAAATCAAAGGTGAAGGCAAAGTATTTATCAGGATTTTCTGATGCTAGAATTTTATCTTCCTGTAATGCTTTTCTCGATAATTCAGCATTTTGCAAATGAACATCATGTCATTAATCGTTTACAGCTTCCAGTATCGCAAAAATATTTAATTATAAAGAGAAACAGAGGTCGCCATTGCGTGTTTGCCGTTCCGGTATATCAAAATAAAAAAAAATTATCCTTCTAAGTAGTATAGAAGTCGAGATATTGAATTTTTAGATCGCTTTACCAATTTGAAGTCGCGATATCAAGTTTGCTACGTTGCGAGCGGGTCTCGTTCCGTCGCGATCGACCCCTCCCGCTCCGCGCACGGCCGTGATCGGCCGTGATGACTCATTTCTCCACCATCAGTTATAATTCGACAATGACTTTCTATATTAAGAAAGAGTAATTTTTTATTAATAATTTACAGGGTAAAAGTGGATGATCAACACTATAGATCGCTATAAACAAAATGGCTGTACCTATAATACTATTTATGGTATCGAATACAGACTTTGAGACTACGGCACTCACGATCTACAGAGCGAAAAATAACAAATTGTTACTCAAAAGTTGCGTTTAACCAATACCTTTGCTTTTGTCGTTTTAGAATTTCAAAAAGTTGATTATTCGCTTCTTGGCGAGCTTAATTAACAAATGCCGCAATTTGCCGTTTTCTTTAAAAAATTCCCCTAGCCGTATTAATTAATATTTTAAAAAAGTGAAATATACATATTGTTCTTTTGCTCTCCTAAAATGTATAAAAAAATCAGGAACGATATAAGATTGTTACTTTTGACGGGGCGATTGATAAAAAAAACCAACTTTTTTTAATTAACTTTTACTTTTTGCAAAAACTATTGAACTTATAAAAACAAAATTGCACGTACTTATTGTTAATAAAGTAATGTTACTTGTTCATAAATTTCATGAAAATATATAATTGTTAACTATTGGAAAACATTACGTAAAAAAACAGCGTTTGCAAAATTTTGACTTTTTACGCGATCACCATTTGCAAGAAAACTATAACAATTTCGCATATCGCACTTTTTCCACTTTAAAGAGAATTTCATAAGGAACAAATTAATCCCAGTAAATTTTTTACCAAAAACTATTAGTTTCCGAGATATAAGCCGCGATTTACGGAAAAACACGATTTTTTTTCGAATTTTTTCACGTTTTGATTTTTAATGCAAAAAAATCACATTTCTCGAAATACGCATAATGCACATCTTAATGTAGACCACTTTCCGGATCATTTAACCCCTTAACCTACGATTTAGATTCGAAGATGTTGGGCCGAAATTGTATTTTGGAGTTTTGTATAAATAAATATTTTGTAATACTTGCGCCTACCACAATTATTGCATCAGACTGTAAATGCGTATCAAATATTCCACGTAATATTTACATCGGGCCCGATCACCGTACGCGGGCTATGCTCGTAATATTTACTTCTGGCCCGATCACCGTCCGCGGGCTATGCCCGTAAAATTCGGGTTTGGCCCAACCATCGTACGCGGGCTATGCCCGTCATTGTAGGTTAAGGGGTTAAAATTTTGTGCGCTTAGGTCGGAGCAACATTCATTTTTAGCTCCAAAATCGGCTAGATGGACTGGACTATTGGCATTTTTTAGGATATTAAATACGAATTACTTATAAACAAAAAGTTTACACTAAATTAAGCATAAATTACGTCATATCTCTTTTTTTTTTAACTGGACTTACACCACTTTCAAAATAAACGGTCCAAATATTCTACTACATAATACTCCTTATCCCGAACAAAGACACCACAAGAAAGCTAAGTAGCGTCTTGTAATATATTTTATCAGTAGACCCCCAAAATAGGTCCCAAACTTTATATTAACATCACAATACCACCTGTATTATATTAAATATCTTCAAGGGGTTTTTATGCCGAGAGGTTTTTTCCCTTCAAGCCAATAAAAGAACTTCGTTTTCTGCTTGGCTCAATCGAGTGTTTTCTTTATTTCTAATCGTTAATTTTCACCTCCACAGCTAATTGTTATCTATTTGCGAGAGGACTCCATGTTGGAGAAATTTCGCCATATACAATAAGAAACTGTAGAAGAGTTTCTTATCGGGATCGAAATTTTCTTACACGGCGAACGACACTCACTTTAATTCGCGTTTGATTTTAATTTATTACTCGCCTGATCACTAACTTTTTACAACAAATTCAAAGACTGCATTGTACGCAGTCTATTCGATGGAAGTTTTTTTTAACAGGAAAGTAAGAAACCATAAACGAGTTTCTTTACCCCAAAAAAACGTACTTTTTACATACGACGAACTACACTGACTCTATTTCACGAGATGCTTTTATTTTTTTATTTTAACGATACAACACACGAGTACTTCATTGCATACGCGCACGATTACAATGAAGTTCTAAAACAGAAAAAGTAAAAAACAATCAATATCATCGTCTTATTAACACTTTACCGACCGGCAGTCGATTAATCGACTTTTTGTTCCCAGCGCTTATCGATCGGTAGTCGATTTTTCGACTTTAATTCCACCGAGCCGGTGTCTCGGACGATCAACGGCTGAGTGGCCGGTAAGAAGGGCATAGGATTCTTAAACCGCTACCGGTCGGTAAAGTGTTAACAAACCATTAAAATTATTACAAAAATGTTAGTCATAAAAATCGATTTACTCTAAATTTGCAATGATGACTGCACGATGGGTATCCTGCCCTTAGGACGATGATGATAACGCACAAACACTGACTCTAAAACTGCATTGCACGCAGTCAATTCAATAAGAATACTATTTTTTAACACTAGAACTACCAGACCAGTCAAAATGACTGGTCGCGCAACTTTATTATTTAATTCCCACCTCATGTTACATTTTTTTTCAAAATTATGTGATGACTTTTCTAGATATAAGGAATGGTTTGTAAAAATAATTTTTATTTTTTTATAACTTAAACAGAATTCTAATAAATTTTGGCATCTGCTACTTCTACCAATACCAGTCATTTTGACTGGTACTTCCTAAAGTGGACATAAATCTGAAAATATCTGTTTTTTGAAATCAACACCGTTGATTAGATATTTAGACAAATGTATTATTCTTTGTTGTAATTTTTTCTCTTATGTTACTGCTTATCTGGCGATAATATATAGTGATATAATCGTTGCCGTAGTGTATCGAAATAATAGAATCGATGTAGTTTTACGCGATCATTCTTTATTCCATAGTCGTGGGAATAGCATCTATTTTTTAGTAATATAGCGATTTTTTGTAAGCCTTAAAAAATGACAAAATGTATAAAAACTTCTGATTTGCTGCAAAAAATAAACAATATTTCAATGGAAGCTTCTGATATCGAGGATAAGTTCATGATATGGGATAAGTTCATTCAAAATAGTCAAAATTGCTACAAGCCATGAGAAAATATCACAGTTGACGAACAACTCTTTGCAACTAAATCCAGATGCCGATTTACGCAATATTTGCCGTCTAAACCTGACAAATTTGGAATAAAATTTTGGCTGGAATCTGATGTTACAACAAAATATATTCTAAATAGGTTTCCATATTTAGGGAAAGATGAAATACAAGCAAAATCGCAATCTCTTATTGTGAGTGTTTACACCAGTGTCTTGCGCCCGGCTAACGGAAAAGTACCTAACGAATTAAAGGGGATATATTGTAATAATATCAGTTTTAACCTGTGCATAATCATATTGACGAACAATTTTTACATAAATATGTATTATATACTATATGAATTATATACTATTAAATTATATACTATTGAATTATATACTATTAGGTGTTGGAATTAATTCGTAGCGTTTGATGAGAGATGGCGTGGTTATTACAGTATTTTGTTTTTACCTCCAGAAACGAATTTATCGTAAATCAGCTGTTATTAGGTGTTTTTTTACAACACATCTTATTTTTCAAAACGGCCGGAATGGAACAAAAGGCACGATAAAGTTATTTTACTGCACGACAATGCTCGACCTCACGTGGCGAAACCATTGAAAACATACCTGGAAACATTGAAATGGGAAGTCTTAATCCACCCTCCGTATTCTCCGGATACTGCCCCTTCGGATTACCACCTGTTTCGATCAATGGCTCATGGTTTATCAGGGGAAAAATTAACATCTTATGAGGATTGCCAAATTGGCATTTTTTTCGACGGGGTATTCGACAGTTACCTGAAAAATGGGAAAAAGTAGTGGCAAGTGATGGGCAGTATTTTCAATAATGTAATTTTTTACTTTCATTTCAAATAAATCGTTATTTTGTAAAAAAACGCTACGAATTAATTCCAACACCTAATAAATATGAATTATATATTACTAACACTAAACAATAGGATAAGATCAATACTCCGACCGATAATCCTTTTATTCTATCAAATATAATTATATCCTGATTTCTACTTCAAAGATCGTAACTCCCCAGTTAACAGAAAACGTTCATATGACGTTAATATGACGTCATTTTTGAAAAATGACCTAAATCGAACGTCATACTAACGTTTTGTGTTAACTGGGTCCATTTATTCTGCACCACTTTCTGCTCTCGTCACTCGTCATTACTGTCACAATTCTTTAGGTCATTCCCTGGTAAAGGCTTAACAGTCTGACCTAAAACAGACCAAACTTTAAAACACGTCACAGGACGTAACAATGCAACTAATTAGAAAATCATCGAATGAAAGTTGTCAAAATCCTGAAAACGGTTTTTTTATTATGTATTGTTTTTCAGTATTGCAAAAATATTTTATAACGAAGAAAAACAGAGGCCGCCATTGCGTTTATTTCGTTTCGGTATATCGAAATAAAAAAAAATTATCTTTTTAAGTAGTATAGAAGTAGAGATATCGAGTTTTTCGAACGGTTTTTTCATTTTTAAGTTGCGCGGTCAAATTTGCAACGCTGCAAACTTTGCAACATGCTCGACTCTTTTTCGTTTGGTAAATAAGACCTCGACAATGATTTTCTATATGAAGTTAAAGTCATTTTTTATTAATATCCCAGTTAACACAAAACGTTAATATGACGTACGATTTACGTCATTTTCAAAAATCATAAAAAAAAAAAATCATAAAATGATCTTTGAAAAATCATAAAAAGATTTTTGAAAATGACGTAAATCGTACGTCATATTAACGTTTTGTGTTAACTGGGGTTCAACACGTTAAAAGTAGTAACAACGTTATTCTTGAAGAAATCCCTAAAAAATTCAGACGGCAAGTTCGACGAAAAAGTCGTGTTTTCCGAACTTCGAATTCAGAGGAACGTGGCGAAGAGCACGTCGTTTTCTAGACCGCAAATCGACAATTTTACAAAAGGTACAAGTCTTCTGTACCCTTATATATCAAATAAAAAAACCTAACAACCTTTATCTTGGAGAAATCTTTAAAAAACACAGACGTCACCTTGACGAAAAAATACGTGTTTAACAAACAATAACAAAGTTTAACAACTTCGGAGCATCGTGGCAAAAAGTTTGACGTTTTTTTTGCCAGAAATTGTTTATTTTACTTAAATGACAAGTCTTCTGAACCCTTATATATCAAATAAAAAAAAGTTACAAAATTTATCTTGAAGAAATCTTGATGTAACCGTGTAACAACCCTGACGAAGAGTACAATTTTTTCGGACTTCAAGTTCAGAGCAACTTAGCAAAAAGCACGAGGTTTCATCACTGATTTCTTACAATGTATAAGAGTGGGGTTTTTATAAAAAAAATAAATCAAATCAAATTTTTAATGTATGAAATTTCAAAAATTACTTTTGTTTAAAATACTTATTTGATACTTATATTCTGTTATCAGCTTACAATAGAACTAATACACGTGTGTGCTTATGTATGGTTAAAGTTTTATAATTTTGATTGAATATATTAATAAATTAAGAATAAAAAAAATTATAATTCCATAAACAAATGAATAAAAAGAGAATTTGTTAAATGATATATTTGATTTAAAAAAAAAAAGATTCTTTTGAAAGAAATAAATGTAAAATAAGTATATGTATAAAAATAAAATACACTCACACAGACACACGTATTGTATTTTGTACATAAACATTGTCTTTCAAAGAATATGTATTTTATAACGTTATAAAAAATGTTTTCATATAATACGAAACAGTTTTTTAATCATATTCATAACTCACAGCATCTTCTTTCAAACGTTTAACGACCTTTTTATAGTCTTCCTCTAAACTATGATACAATTTATCAAGTATTTTCATACGTTCTTCTGCCGGAGGTAAAGTAATATTGGGACATTTGTTCAGATTTTTGAAAACTAATTCTAACTTTTTAATATCATTTTGTTCACGTTTGTAAGGAATATTCAGTCTTTTTTTAACAATTAATCTATATTCACGATATTCTTGCTCATTGGAAATATCAGTCATTAATAAACGTAATATCTCATAAACTCTTCGTACTTGTTTCTAAAAATAAAAATACAATTTATAGACTATATGTTAAAGATTAAAGATAATAAGAATTATTTTATTATATACCTTATTAATCTTATATTTTTCTCTAGCTTCGGTAACCATGTTCTTGTTGAAACCTTGAAGTAAACATTTTCGTGAAAAGCTAGGTAATTTATTACAATTTATTACGTCTACATAATCCCTTATTCGTTGAAAAGCATTAGAAGGATCTTCCACTAAAAAAAAAATTAAGATAAAGAATTATTATACTATTATTAACTAGATAATTCAATTATAAAAATATAGAATTTTATTAAATTATATTTGAAGAGTTATTTCAATCAAATTACCAGTTATATCTTTGACATTGCTTTTACCAGTATATTCACAATAAATACCACGTAGTAAATGAGTACAAAGACCCATATTTTGGAATAAAGGTAAAATTAATACTTGAGCAATACGTGGTCTAATTTGATTTGGATATGCATAATATTGATAAACAGTAGAAAAACCAATAGTTCCATACTGAGTATGTCCAGATGGTGTTTTATATTTTTCAAACCTATTTAATATATCACAATGAATTATTTAATCCATTAAACATATTATTGTCTTTAACACGTTCGCGACGGGGCCTGAATTCACTGGCCGCACCGTGGGGCGGGCTTGTTTTTCGTGCTCGATCCCATCGGGTGGGTATATGGTATAGAAAGATCGCAATACAGCTACTTTGCGGGACAGCAATAGTAAATGCATATTACATACATAAAACATGGGGTAGTGGTCAAATGAGCATTCTCAAATTTAGGGAAAAAATTATTGATAAACTGTTAATAACTGAAGAAATATCAGTAAGGCAAATAAAGGATAGCAACGTTCATTTTATAAACAGATATCCGGGCATTGCAAGGAATGTTCGTAAGCGCTGCAGGGAATCTACCACCGGTGGCTCATCCCGCCCGATGGGACAATTCTGTATGTACCACTGGTGGCTCATCCCGTCCCATAGGACAGACAAGAATGTACCACCGGTGGTACACCCCATCGCGAACATGTTAATAATATATTGAATTAATGAAACGCTTACATATTAAAGTAATGCCATTGATCATCATCGATATCTATGAAATTAGCAGCATCGATATACCACAAAACAAATGTTTGAAGACGTTCGTGATATTCTCTAAAACCTTTATAAGACATATCTGCTTTATAAACTTCAAATTGTCTTGTAGTAGATTTATCTAAAATCAAAAAAATAACATATTTACAATAAAATATTTTAATTTAATGATAATATATTAAACTCATTGAAAATGTTTTTTTAAAGTAACGTGCAATGGAAATAAAAGAAAAGTTAAAAGAACATTACCATTTATTGAAAAGGAATAAATTAATTCTCCAAAAGGTCTGAACGTTTTATCTTTTTTAAGAGATTCAACAAAGGTATCTAGATTACTATGAATTTTAGGTGCTAGATAACTCGCAACTTTTGGTAATACTTCATCAGCTTCGACATCGTAAGTAAGTTTATTTACTTTTTCTGAATACGTCATGCCTAAATAAGTTTCTAATGAACCAGCTGAATAATACAGTTTTACTTTCAAATCTTGATAACCAAATATAGTCTCACTAATAAAGAAAACAAATATATTTCATTATAATTTGTGTTGTAAGAACAATATAATGTAGATATTAATAAATTTGTATAAATGTATATAATTAAAAAATATATATAAACCTGTCTCCAAATACTTGATGAGACATATATGGTTTAAATGAAGTTTTATTGTCTTCCAAGTCACCAACATCACGTACTAATTTAAACTCCAAACATTCATTACTGTTAACAACTAAATGGCTTAAATGCCCTCCATTTGAATCTTCCATCTTACTGGAATAAAAAATTAGATAAATAAAAGAATACAGAAATTATAAATGTAACTTTCACATATGTGAATATCAAAAATATTCAAATTGTATCTTACAATATTATTTGAAAATTTGCTTTAAAAAAATAAATATTACAAATAATGAACAATTTTATATCCAAAATATCAATTATATTCTTAGATAATCTTATTTTATCAAAATATTATAATTAATCAAACCTCAATAAAAATGTCTTTGTTTACAGGTTATAATTTTAGGAAGAAGCTTAAAATATTTTTTACTTCTTCTGTTTCACAATTGTTACATAGAAATGATGAATAACTGTTAGACTATTTAAACATATGTATATAAACAAAGGAAATTAATTGAAAAAATATTTAAATAACAATATTTTCAAATTTAAATAGCAAATATAAAAAATACTATTTCACTACTAAGATCCAACCTTTTTGTTATTCAAAAATTAACGATTTCAAGTTTTCTGATACTTACTATTCAAATCTTAATAATTTTCCTTCAGTTTAAATAGAAAGTATTATTTTCTCAGTTGAATTTTTCTTGTTGTAATTATTATTATTATTATTTTTATTTAAATATAACGAAACAATTACAAAATAACTTCGCGCCGAAAATGAAACGACTTATCCCCTTTTTCTACTATCTTTTATGTAAAACTTAAATAAACTAGTATTTAAGTATTGCCAACTTAGAATACAATATTTAAGTTGGTCATATTTAAAATTTCATTTTAAAACTAGTTAATAAAATTTATTTATTGTGTTTAATTATTAATAATATTTTTAATAATACCTTCTTTCATAGATATATAATTAAATTAATTAATATTATTATCATAATTTGTATAACTATAAATATTTTTCATATTCATATTATAAATATGAATTTAAGCATCTATAATATTCTTAACTTATGATTATGGTGGAACAAAAATAACTGAAATTTCATTTGAGTTTTGTGCATTCAAGTTGATAGTTAAGAAGGTTGCTAATACTTGTTACTATATGTATGAATATATAAAATAGTTGCTCGTGATAACTCAAATTGATAAATATTTATGAAAAATTGAATTTCTTGGTTATGTTAATAAATTGAAAATGTTTTCAAATAATCGAAAATGTGAAAAAGATATTAACGTATTATTGGATGAACCTCTAACAAGTGATTCATGTACAAAACTTATTACAGAACTTTTAAAATATGTGTTATATCAAAAACAACAAATACCATTTACATATGATTCCTTGTTACACTTACAAGTAAAGAATAAAAAAATGGACAGAAATTTATCATTCATTAATACTTTATCTAATACTATAACTAATGTGACCGATAACTTGTCTTCGGAATTACTTCTTAAGAGTATCAAAGTTAAGGAAGTTATAATCATTATTGGACCGACAATACTATCACCAAAGTTGCAAATTACATTAGAATTACCACCGGTAATACTTGATAGTTTGGATCATTTACAGTGTGAACATTCTTCGCAGAAACCTCTTCTGAATCTGATGAAGTAAATTATTTATAAACAATTTTATTATATAATTAACTTAACCGTTACATTATTTATGTAGTTTTGATTTTTGGAGAGTACTACTTTAACGTTTATTTTTCTTTATTCTTTTTAGATCAATGCTGCAATGTACAGAATTTCAAGACGCTATGACTTTGCCTTTAGGACCAACGAACACATTTGTCATGTTACAAAAAAGTGATAGCAATAGTATATCTCATTTCTTTTTACCTAAACCGCATTATATACCATCTATACAAACACCGCAGAGTTTTAGAATCAAGTTGCTAGATAATAATAAATTAAATGTAAATTGTAATTGTACAAATTTAGTTCATGTATATCGTGAACTTGGTAAATCATATGAAGATGATTCTATCGGTCAATGCGAAGAACAGTCAAATGAACAGACCGTACAAGCACCGTTTAGATGGTATCAATCTAGGGAAATAATTAAAGGATTCAAATATGTTAGATAACTTTTAATTATAATAGGAATGAAAAATATTTCTTTATAGATTAGTTTTATATTTTTTTATTATATCAATTTTATATTCCTTCTCTCATTCATTTTAATTAGATAAAATATATTTCTAATTAATTTTAATCTTTATCTTTGATCATTTTTTATTGAAAAATATTTTACATTATGAAAAAATCTCATTGATCAATTATTAACAATATTTTCATAAATATATCCTTTTTTTAATTCTCATTTTATTTGTCAGCAAGTTACATGTCAAATGGATATTACATATATATTAACCATAGTTTTTATTAGTATTTAATTTTACAAAAGAAATGTTTATATAAAATAATAATGAAGTTAAAAGTTTAAAAGTAAAGTAGTAAAGTCCTGTGAATTTTATATTAGTTCGCACATTTTTTTTTTATGTATAAATTAATGTGTTTACTGTTTATAAAAATAATATTTCATACATATAGTTAAACAATTTTATACGTTTAAAAGAATCCTCCCATCTTGCATTCTTTGTAAGATTTATAATATTTTTTTAATAATATCAATAAACATACATAAACTAAAACATGCGATTTGTAAAATACTTTAGTTTATATTATTTGCATTAATCATGATATGTTTGAAAAATTTCATGTTTTTAATATTATAAAGTTTGATAGAAATGTTATAAGAATGTAAGATAACATAAATTCTAAGTCGACACCAGATACATAGAGGTAACAGAAATATCTTCAGAGAGAAATTGAATTTAAAAAAAATATAAATGTATGATAAGAAAACACCATAAAAATATTAATATGTTGAAAAATTACATATTTACATAAATAAGAAATTTACTGTTATAATACAAAATTAGTTTTTTATTCGGAAATACTGTCAACATTTAATAAGATTACATAAAATAAAGAACGCGCAATATTTATTTTACTTTTTTTTTTTAGATATAAGTATTTATCAATTTTATGAGCGTGTATCAGTCCTTTTTCTTTTTTTCATTTTTAATAGATTCTATTTTTATGTTATCTTTATTGATATCTGAAGATGATATAATAAAATTATTTGGAAGTTCATAAACTCTAATTTTTAAAATTCTAAAATCTACAACTAATAGAATACGTATTAATAATAAAATTAATCCAGCAACCCAACTGAATGCCATTGTCCATGTCAAAATCTAATATAAATATTATTTTCAATATTTTAATTAATATTTATTTATGTATATATATATTTCATTCAAATGTAAGTCTTACCTTTAATGTAAAAAATAGATTGCATGCATTGTATCCATGAACATTATACAATTCAACATAACTTTGTAAAATATTGCAAATCCTACAAAATATTATTTTGATTAATTATGTATAAATGTATTGATTATCTTATGTTACACTTACATTTGATCAGATAATAATTCAGAGTTTCCTGTTAATTCTACAAAAACTTTGTCCATGTGAAATTTAAATGTTTTAAATCCCATCTCCAAATCATACGCTATGTAAATGGTAACTATTGTAAATATTAAATTAAAAAACAATGCTGGAGGGACGATTCTCCATGGAGAAGGAATACTAAAATTAAAAGACAAAATATTAATCAAATAAATTAGAAATATAAATGTACAGATGATGTACTTATGAAGATGAAAATACTTACGTTTTGTAACTGTATCCACCTTTGCCATAAACAGAAAAAAATGCGATCCATACTATACCGAATATACAAGAAAATAAGCTTACAATAAAATACCACTCACAATGTTTTCCATAATCATATTTAACAACAATATAATTTAACCAATTCTTATAATCCTGTTCAATATTTTTAACAACAGTTTCACTTTCTACACAATCATTATTTGAATTAATCACTATTACTGTAGATATTATGTACGTGTGTGCCCAAAGAGGACAATGTCCTCCAAAAACATCTTTCTTTAAATAATTCAAGTAAGATTAATAGACATACAATTGTAATAATACATATATGTATAAACAATTTAATAATGTATATTCAAATATATACCCAGAAAATATAGAATAAAATAGCAGAACAATATCCTGATATTGTAGTTAAAAAATAAAAAAATATTTGCAAGATTTTCCATAAAATCGAAATTTGATTTAAATCACGTTCAATTAATTCTTCGTATTCTTCCAATAGTTGCATCTTATACCTTTAAATAACATGAAAGTAAATGACAAAATGACATACGTCAATAATAAACAATCTCATTTCGATTTTAACGAAATTTTCTTTTCTTTCTACGAAAATCAAATATGAATTTAAGCGCCACTTATTGAGTAATCCAAATTCGCACGTTCCTATTGGTTAACGATCTATCAATGGAACTAGTGCGCGCATAGATGAATCCATATTTGATTTGTTAAAGAGCACGCGGTAGATATAGTACATAATAATTCGTTAAGTTTATATTTGACATATAAACAGAATAAAATTAGATATTATGATAAAAAAATATAATTTAAGAATACATAAGTTAAAATTATATAATATTATAATAGATGTTGTCTATTTTTTTTTTTTAATTTGATTATTGTATTATCGTAATTTGTAATATAATAATATTATTAAAGATTTTGTATATTTTAAAAAATATTTCCTAATTGAATATCCGTAATATAATAAGCTTGTGATAATTCTATAATATAAATCCAAATTGGCATAGACTGATTGTGGGAGTTGAACTAAGAAACGGAGGAACGCGCGGATCACGAACCGCCACAGTGTTGTCGATGGGAAGAGTACACGAAGGCGAGAATTTCTTGTTTTTTTACATTGAAAGATCGAAAATGATGAGAAAAATCATGGTGTCGGGACGTTACAAAGTATTATTGAACGAATAAGGCCAATTAACTGAATAACGTGAATATTAAGTGGGTGAAGTGAAACACATGTGTCGGCCGAAACGTGTTTTCCATTACAAAGTGCCGTGTGTCTTCTGTGTTTGGTCGAAGACAATCTCGCGTTTAGAAAGCCAAGTTTAATTTTAGTAAGAATCGTAAGAAGATAGTTAGTATCTTCGAATTTAAGGATATATCGTTGCAATGTGGTTATTATCGTAAAGGAAATAGGGCTCGTTAGAAAAGGCGGCAGTGCGTGGGTGGGTGGGAATCTGGCGGCTGCCACTTATATATTACCAGATTCCTTTTCAAATTTAGCACTAAACTTTATTGGATTACTGATGATTAACATTATACTCTTTGAATATTATCTTGATGATTTTTTCTATGGAATATATATTTCTTCTACGATTTGCTATAAATTAGAAAAAAGAAAAAAAGAAACAACATACACACATATACACACATAGATTTCTGATTGATTGAATACTACAGGAATGCTGCTTTCATAATCACTTCTTGTCAGGCACCGTCTTATGCATAAGCTTGCTTGTCTGAAAAAGTAAATCTACCTGTCAACCATTGATACATCTTCCATGATGAACATTTTATGTAATAATAATAATATCTGATCTGCGACAATGTTCAATAAGAAATAAACATTTTCCGAAATAATGTTTCACCCTACTATCATATTGTAAAAAACATTTGTATTATATCTATGATATTGATCAACAAATGTTTATACGTTTAAGAAACATGTTTCTGGCAAATGATATGACCAAAATACTTTAGCAAGATTGATCTACATCTCAGCTGGCACTTGAAACAAATTCTATTGAGAAACTAAAGAGAATATCTTGCATAGATTAAAGAATTTTCTAATAGATGTTGTCCCGAGGTTAAGGTATGGGAGCTCAAGTGGAGGAAAATGGATACCGGTAAAGTATCAGCATGCGTGAAAAGTCAGCAGAATGTCATGCTCACACAGGTCACGTGAGGGGCACGACAGAGATGTGCTCGCGTGATCCTCCAACATTGCACCCAACCCTTGCCAATACTAATGGTAAAAATACAAGTCCCCAACAAACACAGCATAGCGAACAACGTAACGATAATAATATTTTGCCAACGCCTGGAGGAAGATTAAAATTTTTTAAAGATGGAAAGTTTATATTGGAGCTATCACATCGTCGAGATGGAGAACGAACTACATGGTATCCCGTTCCAAAAAAGACATTCTGGCCACCTGCAAGCACTCTACCCAATAGACAAGAAAGTACCACTTCTCTTAGCGGTATGCTGTAAAAGAAATTTAATCTTTCTTTTCTATGCAAATATAAATAAATATAAGAATAAATGAAAAATATTACATATTTGCAGTTTCTGATGATAATTCTTCGATTCAATCGAGCCCTTGGCAAAGAGACCATTGCTGGAAGCAAGCTAATCCCAGACGTAGGATATCTACAGAGTTCAATTTTTATTACCATAGAAATCCAAAAAGCCGCCTCTGTGCGCATCCACGTTTGGTAGCACGCAAACGTCGTCGTCCACATGATCCTACATCCTTAATGCTTATTCCCGAGTCCTCAGTATCTCATATTAAACCATTTCGCAAAGTGAATGATACGTCATCAGGGAAAGCTTTAAGTTTGATAGTTGATAAATTAGCACGTCTCCTTGATCCTAATGTTGTTTCACCTCGCAAGCGTATTTTAAGGGAATTAGAAAGAGTTTCATTGGAAGATCAAGCATCTAAAAGGCGTGCTACTCCTCAGCCTGTTAATATAACCAGTACTTCTACGCCTTCTCCAAAGCAGTTATCTTCATACAGTATAACTAGTATCTTAGGAGAAGATAAACCAAATCCTGAGCCAGGATTTTTAAGAAATTTATTGAAACCAGATGACAGGCAACCTGCGAAATACTCATCGAGTAACTCTTATCCAAGAGTGCGAATGGACCCTTATATTGGATCAACCAACGCAACTGTACATCATTCGCTTTATGGTGTTCCAATGTTGCCTCCTGGACCATATAGAGCTCCATTATGGATGCAATTTCAGCAACCTATTCATCATTATCCACCCCCTTTGCCATTATTCGTCCCACCACCACCTCATCCTTCATCTCCACCTGTACATCATTACAAAGACTACAGAGAACAAACGCTTACTCCTCCTTCAGGTAGATTTTTTTTTCAATAATCTTTATTAATTAGTTATAATTAATCAATTAAACATATATTTTCCAAAAATAATTATGTTCATTATAATTTAGATATGCCTCTAAATCTATCAAAACATGCTGGTTGAATCTCAGGATCCCATAAATTGGTGCCTTATCAATGGACAATTTTACGAAAACACTGCCCCTGCAACAAAAATGCGATATATTAGTATTTTTTTTATCCATAAACAATAATATCATAGTAAGTAGGGATGTGCAACCAGAAGGATAACATTTGTATGTTATACTTGTACATAAAAATGCATAAGCAGTCAACACATTGGCATATAAATATTTTAGATTATTATCTAATTATATAACGAGTAGTATTTTTTATTAAATTTAAAAAAAAAAAAATAAGAAAGAAAAGAAACTATTGGTTCCATGTATAAAAATGCTTAGTAATTTTTTATGTTAATTGATGTATAATCTATGTTTTTTTTTTTTTTTGAATGATACGATATATGAGCGTAGAAACAATTTAATATTAAGAAAAAGAAAATTTTTATTCTCGCTCAGTTTTTTTTTTTAATATTCGATGGTACAATACATGATTTTAATATCATGTAGAAAGAAAAGTATGCTCTCATCTTGTGCATATGCATTATCTTGTTGTTCTTATTAATGTTATATTATTACCTTTATTATTATTTTATTATTATTATTATTTTATTATTATTATTATTATTATGATTATTATTATGATTATTATTATAATAATAATTAATATTATTAAAAGCTACGATTATTCATCGTAAAAAAGATAGAATTATGTACAGAACAGATTATTGCCTATAGTTAGCATATTAATAATTCTCACAAATAATAGTATATAATATATCTATTAAGTTAGATTAATCGCGTATTACAACCGTATACATTTATTTATACCGTTGACAAGACAAAATCACTTTATATAGACAAATAAAAAAAGAAAAAGACCATAGGGTGTGCCTTACGTAACTATCGAAATTTCATGAAATTAAATTATAAACATTTATGAAACAGTGTATTATTATTTTCATTATAACATTATAAAGCACTTATGTTATTTCTATTATTATTATTATATTATTATTATTATTATTATTATTATTATTAATATTATTATTATAACTACACTATTACTATTATTGCTAAAATTACTAGACTATTACAATTGCAACTGCTAGTGCTATTATTATTATTATTATTATTATTCTGTATGTACATATGAATATAATTCTGTGTTACGTATTCGCATCAAATCGACACGTTCGTCATTCTATTTATTGTTAGTCAGGCGCATTACCAAACATTTTCACATTTAAAACAACAACAAAAAAAAAAAGAAAAAAAAGAAGGTAATCTCGTATAAGCTTTAGCATCTTAGCGAGTAATTTTAATTATCTTTTTACATTATACTTTTTAACAATACAAGAAAAAGAAGATGAAGAAAAGGAAAGAAGAACGTGACTGCGCTTAAGGAAGTGTATAGAAAGACTAATTTCATAAATATAAATATTTCATAAATTAATTAAGAAGCGAGTTTTTATTTAATATATGATTATATTATGATTAATATATGATTAATTTATGATATATTACATTTAATTTATATTAAATTGTATGTACGATATACAAAATAAGGAAGATATTGAATTGAATATTACGTGTACAGTTAATGATTAATCGATCAATTTTAAATTTCGCGCTTAAATTTAGTGAATGTTTAAAAGGTACATTGGCATGGCGTCATTAGCATTTACTAGTTTTTACATTTCTTATCAGAAGCAAAATAACCAATGAACAAACGAAAGAATAAACAAGTGGCGCCCAAGTTGGAAATATAGTAGAGACTCGATTTTGTTTCGTTTTCAAAAGTTTCGTCCCCTTAAAATGTTTCCCCTTCCCCATAAGACTTCATCTATAGGAAATGAGGGGAATATTTATGTGTGAACAATCCATGTGAGGTTGGTAACATAACCTCAAAAGTACTATAAACATTTCAAAATATAGCATTCATAGTTATTACTTAATTAGTTTATAAGTAATTATTTTGTTAAATAATAATTAAAATTAAGAATTTGATAAATTAAATAATACTGTGATAGTATTTAATAGTGTATTTAATGAATAGTTTTAAATTTCCCGGGTATTAGGTTCATTGTAAGCTTGATAGTGTTAGTAACTAGCAGTTGTTTATTCTCATTGGTGTATAATAATCGAACCACGCCTATTGGTAACCCTTTCGATAAGTTTCCTTCCCCCGAAATCGAAACGAAATCGAGTCTCTACTGTAATTAATAAAACGTTAAATATTCTCGATATGATTCGACCAATGATCGTTGTTTTTGGTGTTCATAACAGCGTGGTAAGTTTGCATACGTTAGTTAGTCCGTGGTGTCGCTGTAATCTGAAAAAGGACATCTTACGAGTGTCGATTGAATTTCGATTAAATCGTTTAATAAACGAATCTTCAATTTTCGATTATATTCAAATAAATATTATTTAAATACGAATAATAGTAAAAAAAATATATATATATACATATATATACATATATTTGTGTCAAATAATTGATTAAGTAAAAAAATTCAAGTTTTATCGAGACGAAAAGAATAATTTGACAGTTTGGTAGAGGTGGCAGTAGTGATGCTGATGGTAGGGGAAAAGATCGTACAGCCTGCTCGCGCTCGCGGCAGAATAAAAATGGCGTTGTTCATTTGCAAACGGGGTAACGGACACTGACTATGTAACGCACTTATTTTTTTTTTTTCTTCTCGCTGATATTCGTATCTTCGTCATATTGATTATATATTCGCTGCCGTTTGTGTTCTTATATTTAAATCGTTGTAATCACGTTATAAATAGGTGAAAAACGAACTAAATATCCGAGCAGTCAAATCGAACAGATATACGGGAGAGTATTCAAGAAATTAGATATAGACGATACACGTATTATATATATATATATCTAAATATATAAGTATACATACTATACACATATATATTTATATATATATATATATAATATATCAAAAAAAGAAGGAGAGAAAGAGAGAGAGAGAGAGAGAGAGAAAAGAGAGGAGGAGAAGGGTAACAGAGTGAAGAGAGTCGGGATTGTGCGCGCGTGCGGCGTTGTATCCTTTGCTCAGTTCTTCCGCGTGCGTTTCCTACGTGCGTCGTCGTAGTCGTCGTCTTTGTCGTCGTCGTCGTCGTTATCATCACCACCATCGTAGCCGTTGCCGTCGTCGTCGTCGTCGTTCTGGTGAAGAGTGGGAGGAGGAGTCGGTGGAGGAGGAGGAGGGGTAATAGAAAAGAGGAGAAGAGCAGGAGGAAGAAAGGTAGAAGAAGAGGTGAAGTGGAGAAGAGAGGTAGAGTAGAGTAGTCTCCTGGTCGTTTTCATAGTCGTCGCGTCGAGAGTGGCAGTGCTGTGTGAGCCAGCTGCTGGTAAAGAAGCGCGCGATGGTCGTGAATGTGAGATAAAGATAGAGATAGAGACACACATACCAGGAAAAAGAAAAGAGACGAAGAGAGAGACAGAGAGAGAGAAAAAGAGACACATACAGAACTTCTGTACAAGAGAGAGACTTGGAAAGAAGAAAAAGAAGAATAATAAATATCGTGCGCGAGAGAGAGAGAGAGAGAGAAAGAGACAAACAAACACGATGAAGTGACACAGCGACGTGATTAATTTTTCGTGGACTGGTGGAATATAAGTGATTCTAGGGGGGCTGATAAATTCACGTCTTTGAAGGACGAGTTTGTGCCGATGCCGGCCGAATACCGAGACAACCACGAGAACGCTAATTTTCCTGTCGGGGCTGGACAGGACGCCAGCAACATGACGGCCAACATGTACCGAGTGGGAGGTAAAGTATTACAACCAAAGATACCTCAACAATAAATATAGTAAGAAAGTATAATAAACATATTTTCCCCGTACCCTTACAACGATAAAAATAATATCAAAAATATATATTTGTGAGGTACGTTAACGCAAAACCTCTACTTTACCATAGAACTGTAGCACTAAACAACGCGGCTTTAATTAACCTAGGACAAATTAATGTTTGCAAATGGCATCGCTATGGCGTCCCCGTTTTACCCCATTTTCTCCCCGCGCGCGCGAGACCCCTCTTCTTTTCTCTCTTCGTCTTTACCCCCCCCCCCCCCCCCCCCCCCCCCCCCCCCCCCCCCCCCCC
>JACGTP010000323.1:24695-43303 GCA_023678845.1 Mischocyttarus mexicanus
CTTTCCCCCCCCCCCCCCTCTCTACCCCCATAGCCACCTCTTCTCTCCCCCCTTGCGTCTCCCTCTTTACCTCTTCCTCCTCACCCTCCTGCTACCTCTACCCCGCTACCGTGCAGCGTCCTGTACGTCTACGTCTGCTTTTCTCTTTTCCTCCCTACCGTTACCCTCCCGCTATTCCCCCTTCCCTCCCCTCACTCCAACCCCCTCCCCACCAGCCCCCCTTTCCTCCTCCTCATCCTTCTCCTCTTACCCCGCACTCACTCACTCAGCCCCTCATTCCCTCCCCCTTTTCACTTCCCTCTAGCTCATTCTTTCTCTCTCACTCCCCATATTTTACCTATCTCCCTACCACCCCATACCGGACCCACTATTGCTCCTTCCTTCGGGTCATGCTAATTTCTTGCACGATGAATCCCGTTGATTGAAATCATTTCTTTATATTTTTTTTTTTTTTTTATTAATATTTTTCTACAAATTATTTATTATTTTCTTGGCAAAAACGCGTTGGTGTAGAGTCTTTGAATATTTGAAATGGTGGAATTGGTAATCTTTCTGTTTACCCGCCAATCTTTTTCTAGCTAGCTCAGATACTCATCAATGATAAAAATTTGATTATATATTTATCGAGTTCGTGTTTTGTTTAATTAATGAGGGAATGTTTATTGGAAATTTTTAATGATTAGTCAGTGTGGGAGGATTTTGAAAGTAAATATTTAGAAATTCTTGGAAATTGTAGAAATTTAAGACTTGTATGAACAATTTTCTACGAATGTCTAAAATGAAGGTTTACAAATTGAATGGTTTTTTTTCTTAATTTTGGAAAACTTTAAAGTTCCATTTGTCTGTTGTTTAAATTCCAAGTATACGTAAATATCAAAATTATAGAAAATTTGTCAAGATTGCAATTCTTTCTTGTTTTCTATTTTTTTTTCTTCAAAAAATGTTAAGAATATTGTTTAATTTTTGTCAGGATAGTTTGTACGACCAGAACTTTTTCCTATGTTTGTTTGTTCAAATAAATAGAATTGTTGTTTAGTTTATTTTAAAAATTATTATATATTTTATGTTAGATAAGAAATAATTTTGTAATTAATTTGTATTCAATAGGAAGAAAAATTAATAACAATATTTATACTTGGTTAAAACATTTCTGTATATTTAAGAATTTAGATATTTTTATATAATACATATATTAGTATATTTACTATTATTTATATTAATATATTTAATTATTTAAATATTTCTAATTATTTATGATATTTAATATTGAATTAACAATAATTATTAATATTATTTCAGATTATGTATATTTTGAAACATCTTCCACTTCTCCTTACCAAATAAGAAGGATAGAAGAATTAAATAAGGTAAAATCATATTAAATCAATAATTTTATTGAAAATATTATTTTTCATATGTTTGTTAATAATTTTGTTAAATCTTTTCTTCAATATTTCTTTGTTATATTAATAAAAACAATATATTATTTATTTATTTTCAGACTCCAAATGGAAACGTTGAAGCAAAAGTCATGTGTTTTTTTAGGCGGAGGGATTTACCTTCTACTTTAATAGTATTAGCAGATAAACATCAGTGTGAGTACAAAATTATGGGTTTCTAGAAATTTTCTATCTGATTAAAAACAAGTAGTATAAATCAAAATGTATTCAAACATTTTGATTATTTGCTTTAAAGATGATGATAATAATAATAATAATAATGAAGATGAAGAAGAAGAAGAAGAAGAAGGATGATATATTTATTTCTCTGACATTCATTTTGTTTTAAAAGTAATAACATAGAATGTACGTTGTTAAATCTACCTCAGATTCTACGTTTTGAACAAATGTAAAAATACATTAGTATGATTAGTACATTAACGAGTACGTATGATACATGTATATACATATTTATATAAAAAACTATTCACTTTTTTATAAAATAATATTTGATTGTAAATAATAAACGTAACACTCACACTTGTGGTGATTAGAAACAAGTAAGGCAAAACTATAAGCATTTAATATAGAGTAAGGTTTGAAGAATTAAATTTTAAACATATATTTATATATAGATATTAAATATATATATCTATAACTATATACATATAAATATACATAAAAATACGTGCTCGTAAATACATTTGTCAATGATAAAGCGACAGAATACGATAGAAATGGAAGAGGTACATGTATGCATGTGTCGTCTACGCGCGTTCTTTCATATATATATGTATATAAATATATATACATATATATATATATGTATCTATGTACATACATACATACGTATATACATGTGTGTATGGGAGTGTGTGAGTCTCCGAAACTCTCTCGATTTTTCCTTTGCAGTGGCAAAGATAATGAGACGTGGGGATTGAGGGGGCAGCTGGGGGGTAAGGGGGAATGTATAATAAGTAAAGTTGGGGGGTGGCAGTGGGGTGGAATGGGGGTTGTATCGATCTGCTGAGGGTGGCAGTCGGAGGTTGGGGGAGGTTGAGGTGGTGAGGGGGAATTGAGGGAGAAAGAGGAGGGGGCGGTACACCCGCCAAGGCCCCCATTCCACCTCCACCTTTCCTCCCGCCAGCCTCAACTAAATGAATGACTGACGCAGGGGTTGGTCGGGTACGTGTTATGTGTTCTCTCTCTTTCTCTCTCACTTTTGCACGTACACATATACTTACAAATACATCCAACTCGCCACTACTCTCTTTGGACACTGCAATACATACGTATACACGTATCACGAATGGAAAAGGACGAAGGTATACATACACACATACATTTATATTTATACACACACACACACAGAGGAGTGTGCGAGCCTGGGCAAAACTGGTGGCGGTGGTGGGCCTCCACTAGCCATCTTCGTTTTAAGCATTTGTTCCCTCCTCAGCCTCTCACCATACCTCCATCTCCACCTCCTCCTCCTCCTCTTCCTCTTCCTCTTCCTTCTTCTCTTCCTCTTCCTCTTCATCCACCTTCTCCACCTCAACCCCCATCTTCACCCCCTCATCCTCTTCCTCTTTCTCTTCCTCCTCATCCACCATCTCCTCCTTCTCCTCATCCTCCTCATCCTCCCTCCTTTTATGTCGTGCGCGAGTAAGAATGTGTGTGTGAGCATCCGCTCTCTTTCACTCTTATGTGCTTTTACTTGTATTGTATCTCTATCCGCCGGTATTTGTTTCAAATCAGACTCTCCCTATTCTACCTCTCGTTCCCCGCATTTCGAGCTGTGCAAATTTTCTGAAAAAACCTATCTACAATCTATGCATATTATATATACACATTACACATACACACACACACACGCATACACACATGCATACACACAAAAACAAATACACTAAGTATGCAGTATAAATTAGATATATCTCTACTGCAAATATACATTTTTATTATTGTTGTGTGTATGTTGTTGTATGTTTACTTCTCTTCTCTATTGGGGAAAATGAAAGATTGTTATAAATATTTCAATAGTAAGTTACTAATATCTAATCTATTCGTATGTCTGTTATTAACCAATTAATTTCGTATTGCTGTTTGCAAAATAAGAAAGGGGTAAAGTAAATTGTTTATTTCTATCGTATATGGTATAGTAAATGTACTATAAATATATGACAATATTGTCGTTGCCATTGTTGATATTTAAAACAAAATTATATTATCTTGTAGCTCGTAAAAAGTAAGTTTTAAACGTTAATTTAATTAGTAAATAGAAACGTGGATGGGAATTGGCTAATTAAATCAAAATTCATACATATATATCTAGTTGACACAAAACGTTAATATGACGTTCGATTTACGTCATTTTTCAAAAATGATGTCATATTAATGTCACATTAACGTCACATTAACGTCACATTAACGTCACATTAACGTTTTTTGTTAACTGGGTATATATTTATATATATATGTAGCTTCCTGGACAAAATTTTCATAGATTTTTTATCTATCTTTACAAAATATATATATTTATATCTATTCGTATGTATAAATATATTTATTTATACGTAGCAAGAAGAAACACGTAGATAATTTATTAGTTTATTCCTGTTTAGAAAATCTAACCATATGTAGTTCATAGACACTGTCCTTTAGTTTTTATTTTGATATTAAATTTAGTTTTGGAAAAGAAAATTAAACTAAAATAAACTAAAATAATAAATTATCAAAAATAGTAGAGTGGGTTTTGTAATGAAAATTCCAGTGGCAAGTGCAGAGCAGCAAAGGTCAGAATCACCTGCGAGCACACAGAGTACGAAACTGGAGAATCCAGATTCTACTAAGGAAATCACTAGTAAAGATGGGATTGGCCCAAAAGTGATGAACAAAGGGGGCGGGAAAGGGGGCTGGCTGAAGGCCCCGCTATCGGAGGCCCAAGAGCCCCATGGTGAGTGAGCAGTCGATTAGAAAGTGATCACTACAGATGAATCTAATTAAATTATATTTTTTCTAATATCAAGATTTTTCTATTTTTTTAAATTAAAAATTTATGATATATTGTTTAAACTTTTATTTAATTATTTATTATATTTAAAAAAAAACCATTGTGTATTGTTTTTACAATTGTAGTATTTTTCTTTTAAATCAGAATATAAAATATTTAGAGACAATTAGATTTGTTCTATTTTATATTAATTCTAAGATTTGAATAAACAAATTTTCTTAGAATATAAATATTGTTGAAAAATATTATTTTAAAATATACATAGTTGTAGATTCATCAGTAAAGGGTCACAATTGTGCTCCTTAATTATTTCATTAGTTATATATAGAAGCCAGTGATGATATAAGGCTACAGATTCAACGGCGGGATTTTAAAATTCTTTGTAATCTTGGTGTTTGCTGTAAGAAAAGGCTGAAAAATTCACTGTAAGGCCAAAGAGACAACAATTTGGGTTAATCGGAGCTTCTCGTTCGTAGTTTTTGCGTAAGAAGTTTTCGGTAACTCATCTATAAATGTAATATTTATAGAAAAAACCCATACATATTTTATTCATCATGCAAATACTTCTTCATATCATATTCAATATTTAATATAATAATATTTATTCACTTGATATATATATTTAATATATCACTTAGTATATATATAAATATACATATTTTAAATTAATTCATTAAACATTTCCATCTCCTGATGATATGTTTGGCTTCATTTTTATTTATCATTCTTATAAGCATCATCACTATCGTCATTATCATCTTCATTAATTCACAAAACAAATCCCGCCGTATAGAATGATGATTCTTTAGTAATCTGAGGCTTCTCTACATATTTTGTTCTTTAAAAAAAAATTAGTACTTTTCTTTTTATGCTATTATGAATATTATTTATCGACTTTAACAAATAATTTTTTTGCACCTTTTCTTTTTTGTTATCCGCTCTTGCTAGTATTATTTTTTGGTTTCATTTATTATACTGCGCATTTTGATTGATTCTGCCATATCCCTGCGTTTCATTTACATTTGATTTTATCGTATGGAAAATATTTTTTATTAATAAAAATAAAAATACATTTTATTTTACGTGAACAATTATTAGTTTAATTTAAAATTTTTTTTATAGAAAAATATACATTTTACTAATTTAATCATTTAATAAACATGGAAACATATATTTTAATTAAGCGTGAATTTTATTAAGTTTTTTTTTCCTACTTTTTTTTTTTCTTTATTTATTTGTTTGTTTATTTTTAAGAAAAATATCATTTAAGCTTTTCCTAATATTAATTATTTATCATAGTAGGTGCAATTGCAATAATATAAAGATTTTATTTCTTTAAATACAGGCATGGAAGAAAGTGTAGTAGGTCCTGAAGGAGTAATGGAATTAAGTACTAAACAACGCCATCAAATGAAACATAGAGAACTTTTTGCATCTCGACAAGTAGAAACAATGCCTGCTACACACATAAGAGGCAAATGTTGTGTGACTTTATTAAATGAAACAGAATCGTTGTTAAGTTATCTAAATAAAGAAGATTCATTCTTTTACTGTTTAGTTTTTGATCCAGCTCAACGTACTTTGTCAGCAGATAAAGGTAATTATTTCAATGAAGATACAATAAACAGATAATTTGTTAAATGTTTAATATATTTATTCATTTATGATATTAAATGTTATAGGTGAAATTAGAGTAGGAAGTAGGTATCAAGCTGATGGAATAGTACCAGCACCTTTAACACCTGCTGAAAGAGAGACAGATCCTCGTAGATTACAAGAATTAGAGACATTAGTTTGGACACCACGTCATTCATTGACTGATCGTCAAATTGATCAATTTCTTGTTGTCAGTCGATCTGTTGGTACTTTTGCAAGAGCTCTCGATTGTTCCTCGTCAGTCAAACAACCTTCTTTACATATGTCTGCAGCTGCTGCATCCAGAGATATTACTCTAGTAAGTAACACGTTTGTATTTAATAATAATAATAATAATAATGATGATGAAGATGATGATTTATTAGGTGTACAAATAAGTTATCGCCGTTCAACAAAGTATGGCTTTATCATTAAATTATGGTTAAAATGGTCTGATGTAAAACGTCATATCATAAAGTAAGACATCTCTCGACAACATAATTTTGGTATATTAGTGATTTTCTATCGATAACAGATATTTTTTTTCCTTCGAAAATGTCGAGTTTTGAGCCGAATAAGCATCATTTGCAGGAACGTTTGATTCAATTATTTCATTTAAAGAAATCTGCATCTGATGAGCATCGATTGCTTGTAGAGGCATATGTCAAGGCTTTTTTAAGTTAGAGAAGTTTTCATGAATGGTTTTTATAGTTCAAGAACAGAGACTGTGACGTCGAAGATAAAATACGTAACGGAAGGCCGAATGTGTACGAATTCGCGGAATTGGAAGCATTACTTAGGAGTGTAAGTTGAAGTTTGCCGGTTTTACAGTAGGATGTCACTAGCAGGATGTAGGCATTTCTATGATTTGTTATATACACCATTGTTTTCTATTGACATTGACCTCCAAAAACACCTAAGTCTCATTCTGTCAAAATAATAGCGTCATAGTCGTTTATATCAATGAATATGTCGAGTTTCGTTCCAAATAAAGAGCATTTGCGGAATTCGTTGCTTTTCTTATTTCATCAAAAGAAAAAAGCAGCTGAAGCACATCGTTTGCTAGTAGAAACTTATGGTGAACATGCTCCAGTGATTAGAACATGTGAGACATGGTTTCGTCAATTTAAAAGTGGAGATTTCGATTTGAAAGACAATGCTCTGTGTTTGGTGGGACCAGGATGGTGTGGTGTACCACGAACTATTAAAACCTGGTGAAACGGTAAATACGGATCGCTATCGACAACAAATGATCAATTTGAATCATGCGTTGATCGAAAAACGACCAGAATGGGCCCGAAGACATGGCAAAGTTATTTTGCAACATGACAACGCGCCGTCTCATACCGCTAGATCCGTGAAGGACACATTAAAAACACTTAATTGGGAAATATTATCGCACCCGCTGTACTCTCCAGACCTCGCCCCGTCCGACTTTCACCTTTTCGCATCGATGGGGCACTCACTTGCAGAGCTAGCACTTCGTCAATTTTGAAGAAGTTGAAAAATGGCTCGTCGAATGATTTCCTCGAAAGAGACAAAGTTTTTTTGGAATGGTATCCATAATTTGCCTGAAAGATGGATGAAATGTGTAGAATCAAATGGTCAATACTTTGAATAAAAATATTTTGAGATTCCCCTAAAAGTTATGTGTTTTTTAACGAAAAAAACCGGCAAACTTCAACGTACACTCCTGGTATTGGTTAAAGATTCATGCCAAACGCAAGAAAAACTTGCACTTATATTAGGAGTAACTCAGCAAGCAATTTGACATCATTTAAAATCATGAAATGCTTAATTTTTTAATAAGAACGGCGGAAATTTATTTTTACACCTAATAGTATTCAAACAATTAGTTATATCTTAATCATATTATTTTAGTTTCATGCAATGGATACTTTACATCGGCACAAATATGATGTAGCTGAAGCAATGTCATCATTGGTGCCTAGTACTGGTCCAGTATTATGCAGAGATGAAATGGAAGAATGGAGTGCCTCAGAGGCAAATTTATTTGAAGAAGCTCTTGATAAATATGGAAAGGATTTCTCTGATATACGTCAAGACTTTGTAAGCATACTAATATTTTCATTTAATATGCTGGGTGAGGCTAAAGTCGTGCATCGTTGAAATATCATTGTGGTATTTAATTAGGATTTAGTACGTAATCAATGTGTTCCATATAGTGTATAAAGTATAAAAACTATTTTATCTCCTTGAAAACGCATTATTTATTTACATTTATCTATTTAAAAGTTGTTTATATATCTTAGATACGTTGTCCTTAAACCGTTTGCTTTCAACTTATAAACACCTTTCTGTTCTATTATTGAATAGCTTTTGAAATACTTTGACGTTCGACTTTTGCCTCATGTTGTATAATATTATTTTATTTCAAATATATTTTTTAATACAATATATAATTGAATATTTCTCAGTTACCTTGGAAAACTTTGAAAAATGTTATTGAATATTATTATATGTGGAAAACGACCGATCGTTACGTACAACAAAAAAGGGTAAAGGCTGTAGAAGCAGAAAGTAAATTAAAACAAGTTTATATACCAAATTATAATAAAACACCAGTACCTCCGTCTACGGTATCTGGAACTACGATTGTTCCTTTGGGAAATACAAATAATTCTAATGGGAAACCGACCAATGTATTAAATGGCAATAGTAATGGAAATATGGCAACTGATAATACTGGTATGCTTATGGTTGGTGTTGGCGGAAAACCTTGTGAAAGTTGTCAAGGTATGCAAAGCTCACAATGGTATGCTTGGGGCCCATCACACATGCAATGTCGTTTATGCCATTCGTGCTGGATGTATTGGAAAAAATATGGTGGATTAAAAGTATATATACATATACATATATATATATATTATTGCTTTATTAAATATTTTATCTAATTAAGCATATTAAAGATATTTCATGAAATATTCTTGAATGGAATTCATTCTAGGTTCCATCTCGTATCGATGATGTAGATTTAGAACGAAAAAAAGGTGGTGCTGGGTCTGACGAAGAAAGTAAAGGAATTGGTGGTGCTCATAGACCGCATCGTTGCAGCATTCCTTCTTGTGGTAAAGAATTTAAACTGAAAGCTCACCTTAGCCGACATTATGCCAGTGCTCATGGTGTTGATTTAAGAAGCGGAACAAGTGGCGGTGGTGGTAGTGGTTCCCCACGGCCTGTAATGAAAACTCGATCAGCATTTTACTTGCGTACACCGGCATTGGCGAGAGCTGCTCGTCGACTTTGTGCTACACAGTTACGTACACGTCATGCTGCCAGAGCACCTCATCAACCTGTCAATGCGGCTCCGTTACGGCACCTTTGTGCTTCACCTCAATTAACTTCAAAAAGTCCTACTGAATTGCGCATTTTAGCGCGTGCAGTTCGACCTAGACCTCGTCCACGTGTTACTGATATAGCAACACGTTTGGGTGATCATCCTTCTCCAAGACAACCAGGAGATTGGGATTGGTTGACACTTACAGCACCGGCACAACGTAAACAACCAGATCGTGTTTCATTTCCTCGTCCTCCTAAAGCACCTGGTATGTTTATATCCATCCCTTTTATTTATATCATTTGAATATTATTTACAATTTTTTATTTAATATTAAATTCATTGTTTATCATTTTACAGACGGTAGTCTTTTGTACGAAAGAGTACCAAATAAACTAGAAGTAGACAGGCTTACATTAACCCCTCCTCAAGTACAGCCTGCCATGCAAACTCAACAAACTATAATGAAACGCACAAGGCCTCCGTTTGACGAGATTAATGGTTCGGATGGTAAGTTATAGTATTACTTAATGATATTAGAATTTTTTCTTTATGGTTAAAGCCTATTCCCTAGTATTGAATGTTGTCTCTGTTTACTGGCTACTACTCTGATGGGGATTGGGACGAAGGTAAAATACAAAGTTAACGAACAGAGAAAACAAATATGAACATGAATGTTGGATTGTTCACATGATATTTGAAGATTTTATATGTCCTTATTAATTATCACCGATTATATTTTTATAAAATATTTATATCAAACAAATTTATTTTAACTTACTACACATGAAATTTATATATGTGTTTCAAAAAAAAAAAATATTTATTAAACTTTAAACAATTTACAACATAGTTTTGAAGATTTATTATTTTTTCTGATTAATCTATTAGAGATATATTTATTCCAACAGTATGTTTTAGCGATGTTCTTGCGTCCATGGATTAGAAGCATGAACGAGTTTAAAAAGATACTACTTCCAACTGATTAACAATTTAAAAAGATATCTTGCGTTATTATTTTACAGGTATTGCCCTAAGCACAGGGCTTCCCAGTGGTCCACCACCTCCCAAAAGGGCTCACCATTCTCAACAATTACATCCAAAGCATGCCATGGAACATGCTGCTCCTGCGGTTCTTCCATTAGCACCACCGCTTAATGGAAGACCTGTTCCTCCGAATTCTTTACCTCTTGGTCCACCAATATCCAGAAGTAATGCACGTAAACAAGTTATTTCTTGGATGGATGCACCCGATGATGTTTATTTCCATGCTTCAGACCAGACGAAGTTAGTAATCAAAATATTATAAAAAAATTTATTTAATTAAAATGTGTAAGAATTAAATTCTATGTAAATTATTTTACAGACGAATTAGAAGAACTTTATCATCGGTGGAGTTACGAAGAGCAGCTCGTAAACCGTGGCGTAAATTACAGGCACCCTTACATGCACCTCATTCTCAAAGAACGGTACGTGGAGATGACATGGTCGTCATACTCGATTGAATCGGTAATATGAACGTTTAAGCAGCTGATTCTTAATCAGTATCCGCTGCTATGGGGATTATTGCGTCATCGTTACACTTCAGTACCAAGGTGACTGCTGTTGTTAAGACTGCAGATATAAATCTTATTATCATTGAGAACAACTTTGAATTAATAAGGAAAAATAATTAACTGAGAGATCTAATGCTTGCTATAGTAGCTGGCATTAATCGAATCCCGTTAAATAAAACAGCGAGTCGTCGAAAAACTGAAGGCCTCACTTATCCGAACCTGCATGTTACACTGAACATTACCAATTGTAAACTTCACATGTAAGGACGAAAGATGAGTAAAATTAATGAAGTTAAATGTTCTTCATCGAACCTTAAAAAGAAAAAAAATTTAAGTAAAAGTAAAATAAAATTTAAAAAAAAAAATTAAAAATGGTATAAACAAAAAAAAGCGTAAAAGTAAAAAAAGGTAAAATAATTGCAAGTAAAAAAAATAAAAAAAAAAAATCCAAGTCATTCGAATGAAACATGATTTTCTATTCGTATTAATTATTGTTGTTATTAATAATAATTATTAATAATTGAATGTACATATAAATCATACACCATTCATACAGCATAGCCAGGCAACAACAACCAATTAAAAACTTGTCCTGATCCGTTGGACACAACTTTAATGTTGGATATAAAAAAAAAAAAAAAATTGGCTCATATACACGCGCAATAATGTTGCGTACGTACGTTCTACGTACGCGCGTACAGAAACGAATGTGAGAGAGAGAGAAAGGGTCAGAACGTAAGAGAGAAAGAATGCTCACTGTGAATATTTTTATTAAATTTTCAAGTTTGATGACTTCCGTCGCAACAATTAATAAATAAACATAAGCATAAGTGGAAGAATATATTTAGTTTTTTAACCTCGTCTATCCATCCTTTTTTATATACCCAGTGAACACAAAACGTTAATATGACGTACGATTTACGTACATATTAACGTTTTGTGTTCACTGGGTATATATTAGGTTGTCAAGTATGAAATGGAGCAAATTTCAATTAAATTATGTACTTTTTTGCTCCATTAGGTTGTAAAATATGAAATGNAATCTGGCATTCATGTAGTTTTAGGATATTTAATTAATGAAGAATATTGGAAACAAATGATGAAAGATATTAATGATAAACTTTGGCAACATCATTACGTCAAAGTAGTAGATTTAACGTTGTTTTATAATCTACCAACTGAATTTATAAGAACTACTATAGAAACTGCTTTAACTGAAAAAATCATAATGGATTTAGAAATTACACAAGATAAACAAATTTATTATACTAGTAGGTTTATTAAAACAAATAAAGCTAAAATAAGAGGTGCTTTATCTGCCATAACAAAACCTATTTCATTATCTGTGATTTCTAAGGAATGTTCTGTTCCTGATTTCGTTATTTATCGTAAGTACTCACTCGTATGATTATATATTAGGTTGTCAAGTATGAAATGAAGCAAAAAATGAATGTACATAATTGAATTGAAATTTGCTCTATTTCATACTTGACAACTTAATATTTATGCAGTTACAGTGGAATTCGTTTTTAATGACATCCAAGGGAACTGACAAACACGTAATATTAAGTGGACGTCATACAAAACATATTCTTAGAAAATAAACAACTTCTTGTTCTTGTTAGTTACATATCCAGTAAACACAAAACGTTAATATGACGTTAATATGACGTAAATCGAACGTCATATTAACGTTTTGTGTTCACTGGGTATGTATTTAGTTTAATGTAGAGAAAAATAGCATATTAAAAATTATATAAAAATTGTGCATAATATGTGAATTACATATTTTTTTATTTTTTACATAAGAAATCAATAATTTTTCTCTGTTTTTGTTTTTTTAGATTGTAATAACGGTCTCTAACATTATTGTGTAAAGAATACATTGCCCTGGTCAAATAATCATTTTTAATATTGCTATGAACAACTCGTAATAACAAGTCTGCAGCTTTTAGATTTTGTTTATAAAGATTTTTATATGAAAACCAAACCTCGTTGTGTAATTACTTCATATTAAGTGGTTGGTCAATATAGGTCATAATAAACGGATTCCACTTTATATTTAATTCTTGTTATTAATATATTTTGTAATTTAATTTTAGCCGTACTGGGTGAACTGCAACAGAAAAAACAAATATCAGGTATCATATCAGGAGACCAAGTTAAAACTGGTATGTTTTTACCACATGTTTATGTTAAAAATCAAACTCAATGGATTCATGATTTTTATAAACAAAATGGATATTTAGGTACACATTTTATTTATATATTTTTGTTAAATATTAATTTGTATAATCTAATATGTTATTTTTCTTTTTCTTTTTTAGAATATGATGCACTTACTAGACTTGGAATATTAGATCCAAAACATACTATTAAAAAATACTTTCCCAACGATGATATCATTTTTCTTGCTTCTGTTGCAGTCAATGATATTATTGTTGATCAAATTAAAACTATTGCTAATGATGTTATTAATACTAAATCGTTCATAGATGTTCGTGATTATCTGCCTTCAATTCTTAATGAAAACGATATTGAAATATTGTTAAATAAAATATTGGATAATAGTCCAATCAAAGTATTCATGGAAACAGTTTTAGTTTCTGATGATTTTCTACAAAATTCTTTACAACTTTTTTATAAAGTTGCTGAACGTAAAGCACAAATGGTAGTGACCAGTGGTAAATGGTTACAATTAGTTTGTGAAGATAAAATCAGGTTTAAGAATGATGACAGTATAATTAAAAATAATAAAACACATAAGAAAGAGGAACGACGTAAGAAAGCAACGAGTGGAAAAGCAGGAGGTGGAAGTCAAGGACGAGAAACTAAAACTAAGTCAACAAAGAAAAAGTATTTGCAACAAAGAGTTAATGATGATCTTTCTGATGATGAAAATATATATATTAAAGATAAAAATGTTTATCATGAATTGGTATCGTTAGAAGATATTACAGCAGAATTTATAAAAAATCGTGAAATTGCAGCAATAGATGATTTAGCCAATCAATTAGCTTTAATTTTGCATCAGAAAGTAAATGAATATGCATTATGTGCAGCAGGAAAATTAGCTGAATCCAGTGATGCGTTTAATACAGATGAACTAAAGAAAGATTTAATTATTTTAACAACAAATATTAAAATTTTCAACGAAAGTATTAAACTTTTTGAACAAGAATCTCAACGTACTTCTCTAACAGAATATTTAATGAAATCATTATGTCGGGATTTTGTAACAAGATTATTTAAATTAGCTAGTTTACAAAATAAATTGCAATATCCTGATAATATTGATTTTAATACAATTAAAAAAATACTTGTTGAACTACCTTCAGATATTCAAGTACCATTAAACAACATATACACAGCTGTTACAAAATGCATCATCAAAGATTTCTTGAATTTTACCACTCCAGCATTGCAAGCTTGTTCTGTGATACAAAAGAAACATAACAAAGATATAAATAAACAAATAATTTTAACACATAAAGAAGCTTTGTTAAAGGAGTTAAAAATAACCCAGGATCCAGCACTAGCATTGAATTTGGTTACGAGTTTAATTTTTACAGCAGCTACGCAAAATATTATACACATGTCTGGGAAACACGTTTCAATGGTTTTATCTTTTCTTCAATCATACATAATACCTGAAAGTTCTGAATTGTTAAATAATTATTGTGGTATGTATATTTTACAATAATTAAATATCGTATTATAACATTAACAATTTTAATTGTATATTTTATAGATAGTACATTAATTAATATTACATTTTGTTAAAACAATCTATGTTTAAATATTTATAACAAAGTGATCACATTATTTTGCAGATTTAGTTAAAAGTAGCATATCGTCTTCAGAAAATAATGAAAAAGTGGAAGCACAAGAAGCATTAAAAAATCAATTGGAATTAATTAAAACAATTCCTGATAATATTAATACACATATAAAGACACAAAAATTAGAAGAATAATAATATCCAATTGTGAAAGGTACTAGTTATTATGTCTAATTATATATTAAAACTTCGGTTTACAATAATTATATTATAGTTGTTTATATTCTTTGTTACTTATTATCTAATAATATTTTATATATACGTATACTATAAAGTTGCTAAGATTCTAGTAAATCCAACACAAGCAGCAACAACAGTTTGACCAATCCCCCATATTAGTGCATATAATGGTGGCATCTGATGACTTGATGCTCGATAAACAAATGCAACAGCAGCAGAGCTTAATACACCTGATGTTAATGGTAGCAATATACCCATTATTATTATAAGAAGTGGGAAAAATCTGTAAAAGAAAAAAATAATATTTACTAAGCTTTATAATTTGATGAATATCAATGAATATTAGTATCTGTTTAAAAGTTGTACGTACTTTCCATACTTATGTTGACGTAAAGTAGCAAAACAAATTGTACCAGCTATCATATGAACAAATATAGAAGAAAATAATGCCCATAAGAATATCTGATACCACATCTCTGAAAAGATTATACAAAAAATTAATATATATATATTAAATATTTTCTTTTAATATATGCACATACCAGCGAAAGAAGTTAATGGCATGTAAAATATATTTCCAGTATTTATATTTCTTAAAACTTGATTATGAAGTAAAGAATTTTCTGTATGTTCAATCATGACACGTTTTCAGAAGTTTTCTTATCTTTTTAACTCGGTCAAAATAATTTGTATAATCTAAAAATGCATATATGTAACCTTTTATTGGGTAGTAAATATTAGTTGAACATAACCTTTAAATATTTTTTATCTATTTTATTTGAAGAATTATTATTGTAAGGTTATAATATCACATTTATTATTAACAATGCACTAATTCTATGATCAGTATACTATTATTTGTTATTTATATAGTTTATCGTAATATAGATTATCTGAAAGATAAAATCGAATAGGTTTAACTTTTTCTACATTGTAATTGGTTCTTTAATATGTCGCATACGTCAGAAGACAGATGTTTATTTTCAAAACTAATTTAAATTTAAATGTTTTATGTATTTAAAAAAACAAGAATATTTTTAATTAGATTATTTTTAGATAGATTTAAAATGATTATTTTTGCGTTATTTTATGGTTAGTTTGTTTTGTTTTTCTTTCTTTTAAAACAACTGTTCGCGCGATTGTTAGTGTGACGTCACGATAGTTTTGTTATTACTAGCGCCATCTTGTGGAATATCAACAAACTTAATCAGCTGATTGTCTTCCAAGCGTCATAAAAGTATTTGTCAATAACGTTTATAATTGAGTGAGAGTTTTGATTGATAAAATAAAATAGTACATTGTAGAAGTAGAAAAATACGATGATGGATATGAAAAGTAATGTAAGTTTTACGTGCCAGAGATGCTTACAACCATTGAGATTAGATTCCAGTTTTAACTATCTAGGAGAACATACTTTGGCTGAACTCTCACGTAGGTAAATTCTATTTTAAACTATTGATTTGTTAAATATTTTTCTTCTTTTATATATTCAAAGATTAGATATTAAATTATTTATGATTAATAAAAATGTTTGTACGTTATTCTACAAGTATTGTTATTATTTTGTTTGTTCTTTTGTACATATAAAATAATAGTTATACTACATGCATGCTATATGAACCATATGTAAAATTACAGAAATTCATAATATTTTATTTAATGTTAGTACCCCTTCAGCAACAAGTTACTGCAGAATTAGAGCCTGCGAGTGGTAGTTTAGAACATTCAGTACAACCGTTCAGATTAACAGAATCAGGAAATGGGACTAATGGTTTCATGCTGGTTGGTGACACCGGTGAATCAGAAAACTTAAGTCATCATTTAAAAGTATATTTAAAAACATTTTTAAATTTTATTTTAACTAATTATTCATTAAATTTTATAAGTAATTATTGATATAATATCTTTCAAAGGTAAGAGCGACACTGTTTGATATTTTAAGCAGTAGTAGTTCTGCAGACCATCCACTTTGTGATGAATGTACAGACAGTTTGTTGCTGTTAATGGATCAGCAACTACGAATGACAGAAGGCGAATGGTCAGATTATAATGAATATTTAAAAAAATTAGAATCCGAACAACAACAATTAGGATACGAAGATATTGAAATGGAAAATTTAACTAAAGAATTACAAGATGCTAAATCAGAAGAGGAAAGAATGATAAGCGAATTGGAAGCATTGAGAAAAGAAGAATCAGCTACGAGAAATGCTATCGCTGAACAAGAAAAAGAAAGAGTAAGATTGCAAAGCGAAGAAGAAAGATATTGGAGAGAATACTCAAGACACAAAAGAGATCTCATGTTAAGTGACGACGAATGTAGAAGGTAATTTTTTTAATAAATACAATTATTAATATTAATTGAAATATAAATATAAATATATATGTGTATATATTTGATTTTCTAATTAGTTTGGAATGTCAATTGGCCTATGCAGCTTCTCAACTTGAAAGACTGAAGAAAACAAATGTTTTCAATGCTACATTTCACATTTGGCATTCAGGACATTTTGGAACTATTAATTCATTTCGTTTAGGACGTTTACCTAGTGCACCTGTTGATTGGAGTGAAATCAATGCCGCATGGGGACAAACAACTCTTTTATTAGCATCACTTGCAAGAAAAATGAATTTGACTTTTAAACGTTTTCGTTTAGTACCATTTGGTAATCACAGTTATATCGAAGCATTAGATCAACACAGAGAACTTCCTTTGTATGGAAGCGGAGGTGTTAAATTTTTATGGGATACCAAATTCGATGCAGCTATGGTTGCATTTCTTGATTGTTTACAACAATTTAAAGAACAAGTTGAAAAAGGAGATAGTGGATTTTGTTTACCATACAGAATGGACCGTGGTAAAATAGAAGATTCTGCTACAGGAAATTCATACTCTATCAAGTAATATATACAATATTTTATTTTTATATACTTAATCATTTATTTTATTATTATAATATTTTAATGATACATCACAGAATATGACGAGCTAATATATAACAATAAGAATTAGTTTATGAGAAGTTTATTTAATTATTTTAGTCTCAGAGCTGAATTTTCTTGAGAAACCTAGAACAGTATTAACATGTTCTTTTTTATAAATGCAACTAGTAGTAAAGTACTTAAACTTTGGCAGAATCTTAGTACACTGTTGTTTATCCATAGAAATCAAATGTAATGCATCTTGTGACTTAAACTATATTAAGGTCTAAACTTCTTTCGTTGAACCTTATTTTGCATTTTAAATTAACATTATCGTTCTTATTTCATTTCAGAATCCAATTTAATTCGGAAGAACAATGGACCAAGGCCTTGAAGTTTTTGTTAACTAATTTAAAATGGGGACTCGCTTGGGTCAGCTCACAATTTACAAAAGACGATAACGAGCATTGATGTAACAATTGATCATTGTGTATTTTGTCTATTCAACTATTTCTTATTTGCTTGTGTAAATTCGCTCGATTTGTAAATAAAATTGTTCTATACATTTTTCTTTCTTCTATTATATACATATATGTAAATATATTTGTGTATATATATATACCAGGAGTGTACGTTGAAGTTTGCCGGTTTTTTTAGTTAAAAAAACACATAATTTTTAGGGGAATCTCAAAATATTTTTATTCAAAGTATTGACCATTTGATTCTA
>JACGTP010000324.1:29729-43269 GCA_023678845.1 Mischocyttarus mexicanus
TTGACAGAATGAGACTTAGGTGTTTTTGGAGGTCAATGTCAATAGAAAACAATGGTGTATATAACAAATCATAGAAATGCCTACATCCTGCTAGCGACATCCTACTGTAAAACCGGCAAACTTCAACTTACACTCCTATGTATATATACATACATGTATCTTATAATTTGTTTATAGAACTGGCTAATTATGAAAAAAATGTTAGTAAGAATGTATACAAATACAATGCTTATCGTAAAGCAGCTGGTAGTTTAAGTACTTTAACTGGTAGAGTTAAGAGTGGAGAAGAAGCTAGAAAGTTACCAGGAATAGGAGAAAAAATAGCTAAAAAGATAGATGAATTTCTTCAAACTGGGAAATTACGCAAACTTGAAGAAGTAAATATATCTCCCAAGATATTTCTATTATATTTCTATAATATCGATATTAATTATTATGTTGTTATGTAGATTAACAAAAATGATAATAACGTCGCAATCAATCTATTAACTCGTGTTTCTGGTATCGGTCCTGCCAAAGCAAAAGAATTAGTCGATGATGGAATTAAAAGTTTGGATGATTTAAAAAAACATCAGGACAAATTGAATCATCATCAGAAACTTGGTTTAAAGTATTGTTGATAAACTTTATTTGTCTTTTATTATTATTATTATTATTATTATAAAAATTATTAATTATATTTTCTTTTTTTTAGGTATTTTGATGATTTTGAGAAAAAGGTACCTAGAGCGGAAATAACTGAAATTGAAAAAATGTTAAAGAAGTATATTTATGAATTGAGTAAAGAATACATTATTACTATATGCGGAAGTTACAGACGTGGTAAAAAAGAAAGCGGAGATATTGATGCATTAATAACTCATTTAAATTATATTTCTAAAAATAAAGAATCGAAAAAGAAGAATAATGATATGCTTAAAAATATTGTTGAATATCTTGAAAAAAAACATTTAATTGTAGATACAATGTCTATCGGGTCAACAAAATTTATGGTAAAACATTTAGACTTTGGTTTTAATTCAATTATTAATGATTTGTTAATTTTAAATGTCAGGGTGTTTGTCGTGTGTCAAATGATAAAAATAAATCATTTAGACGTTTGGATATAAGATTGGTACCGCATGATCAATATTATTGTGCTATACTTCATTATACTGGTAGCGATCTTTTTAATAAGAACATTAGAGCTCATGCGTTGGAGAAGAAATATACATTAAATGAATATACATTAAAACATCTTACAGTAGAAGGTATTATTTGTTAGTAAAATTGTTTTTATTGTCTTCAATCAGAAATTGAATAATAATCTTTATTTCAGGTATCCCAGGAGAAGCTGAGAAAATCACATGCGAAGAAGATATTTTTCAAATACTTGGACTTCCTTATAAAGAACCAAAGAATCGAGATCTTTAATCATTTTTATTTTATATACATACAAAATAATGCAAAGAAAAAAATAAAATTTACTGTGAACGATATGTTAGTATTTAATAATATTCATAGTTAGAGATTCATATTTTTTTTTAATTATTTATTATACATTTATTTTTTGTTAACAAAATTGTTTCCAAAAATTCATTAAAACATTTGAATCTTTATCTTGTAAATAAGATTTTATTCATTAAAATCGATTAAGGAATGTTTCTGGTACCTTTAACAGCAGAAACGCTATTTTTGACATTTACGAGTATATGTTACGGTATATGTCGGGAAGATCAATAGCTTTAGTAATAGCTTTAAGATCGTATTTTATTATATATTTATTTATAAAATTATTATATAACTATAAGAAAATAAAATACTATTATTTATTAAACTAGAATAAATGTTCATTATCTCATGTTATAAGTAAATAGTATTCTTCCATGTATCTCATTACAATGACACTTATATCGTTTTATTAAATAATAATGCAGTGTCATTTGTTATTATTAATTGAAAAATATCAAGTTATTTGAATATTAAAGAAACAAATTTAAATACTTTTTGAATATATATATATATTCAAAAATAAATTCAAATATATATAAGAAAAATAATTATACTTTAACGTTTATATTACATTCCTTTCAGAAATTTAAACTGTAATTACAATTTCTTTTTTGTAAAGTACATATGAAATAAATGCCCATAGTACTGTTGTCCATAGATTTATAAGAAGTTGAATTAAATGTGTTGGATTACTTTCTCTCCATGACCAAGGAAATAATCCCATTGTAATATAATGTCCAATATAAAGAAATATTGAATTAGCTCCTGCACACAATAATAAATATATTTTATATATATATGGAAATGTATTTGAATTAAAAAAAAAATGAATGTTTAAAATAACATAAATAAATTACATCATTCACAAACCTGAATATACGAACGGTGCTCCAGTCCAAAATTGTTTATAGTCAATTAAATAATATAAGATGGCAAATAAAAGGAAAGCAAAGCTACTTGTTGTCAATACAAACGAAAGTGTCATCATTTTTTTGCTGACTGGTATTACACCATCTTGTAGACTAAAGTTGCATAAAAATCCAGCGATGATACCCTAAATTAATATAATCATATGGAGTTTGTGATGCATTTAACAATTCATGTATGTATATAACGCATAACATAGACAAATTATTTACCGTAACCAATGACCATAACAACCATCTTATGATTTTAGATTTACATTGATAATAATGCAGCAAGATATGTCCAGCTTGAACTCCCAAGTAAACAATAAATATTGCTGAGATAGTATTCATTATTCCTGAAAAATATAATTTTAAACATGTAGAATGTATTTAAAAAAAAGTGTATTTTTTAAATTAATAATAACATGCCTTCGGGATCATGTTGTAATATAGTTCCATACACAAGATTATTTGTATTATTATACATATGCTTGCCAAACATATATCTGTCAATATAACCAGCTGCACCACCAGTGCAATTTGTGTACTTCTGAAAATGATCATATCCACCTGGTCCTAAATATCCTTTTGGACAATTTGGAACTGGCAAGAGAAAAATTATTAAAGTGTGAGTAGCAACAATAGTTAGAATGATCAACCACTGAATCCAATTGTTTAAAATATCTTCTAAAATGGAAAACCGTCCAAGCTGCAATAATCAATTTAAAAGTATTATTTTCTCTTTGTTTTCATTCTACAATATATATAAAGTATTTATTTATAATAAACAAAAAAACTAACAGAAATAGACGTTCTCATAAATAGTGTCTCTAACACAGTACAGACAAAATAAGAAATTGCCAAAAGTTGTAGAACGCCAGGAAAACGGAGATTTTCTAAATAGTAACTTTTTCCTTGGAAATTTTCAAATATTTTTCGAGAATTAAGCATTAAGCCAATTAGTATTAACATCAAAGTTCTGGTAAAATTACGCATAATTATCTTTATTCGTGAAGACGTATAACGAAATTCTCCTTTCTTTGATATTGCTATTGTCAAACCCATTATCCATGCAAACCTGCAATATAAACTTATAATATATGTGATTTAATTATATAAAAAAAAATTAATTAATAATAATTTACCAAGGAAGCACTAAGTCAGCAACAGTAAGACCAAACCAAGCACTATGATTGAAAAATACATATTCTCCTCCTCCATTATTAACAAATATCATTAGCAATATTGCAATACTAGAAAGAAAGATATGAATATTTTATCGTAAAGACAAAATAATATTAGAATATATATAAAATGAATTCCCAAGCTTAAAGAAAAAATTATTACCCTCTAAATGTGTCAACTGATTGGACTCTTGTACTTAATCGAGTTACATTTATTGCTGGTTGAATTGGTCTTTCAGATTCTTGTAAGACTGATAAGTCCTTTATAATAATAATAATAATAATAATAATAATAATAATAATAATAACAGATTTATAAAAAAATATGTTATTTAAAAAAATTACATATATAATGAATATTTATACATCTTATTATTAACATATATATTTTATGTACTTACATCATCGATATATATTACATCTCGCCGAAAATAACATTGTGTAACTCTCAGAATTAATTTTCCTATATATACTACAATTAATGATAAAATAAATAACAACAATCCTGCTATTAATGCTGGAAAATAAAATTTTTATTAATTTAAATAAAATAATTATTCATAAAAGCAAAAATAATATGATAGAGTTTTCTTCTTAATTACAAATATATATATTTAAATAGCTTACGAAAATATGCACTCATTGGATTATTAATTAAATAAACATCTGAACATATTTTCTCGGCAGACAGATTCCACCCATATCGTCCATGTTCTTTGAACGTATACGTTGTGCTAAATAGAAGTAAATAAATGTATAATTAATTATAAGCATAGTGAAAAGAATTTAACACGTTAAGCATCAAGTTTATTTTGTTTAACTTATTGTTCAGGGCATGATAATCTATTATCTGGAGAAATACACAAAAGTATCAATCTGTGGTGATCAATGCAGTCTGAACAGAAAGTCTAAGGCTGGTCCATTGGAACCAATGTGGTGTTTAACGTGTTAATGAAAATATTTCATTGTTAAGTATATATATTATTTGCTTACTGGCACCATTCATTATTATTCATATAATACATGTGAAGTGGATATTTTGTAGATAGTAATAATGATGTGGTATTTTCTGCAGATAAATTAGCTGTTGGTATTCCATGACACTATGTAAAATAAATAATAAAAATATTATATTGTACATATAAATATGTTTTAAATGATAACATTAGCTTTATTATAAATACATACCAGTCTACATTCAGAAAAAGTAGAGTAGAATGTAAGATTTTGTTTATATTTATTTATAATATTCAAACATGCTTGATCAATTCCAAGCGATGAATTTGGATTCAAACAGGGATTGGTAGCTTTCTCCATGATAGAAACTGTTTTCCTTTACAAATTTGTTCTTAAAACATTACTTTCTCTAACTGTCAAAATCAAAGAGACATTGTTATTAAAATAATATATATATATAAATGTAGTATTATTAAGATTAATAAATTCTTATATTTTTTTATATAAATTATATATAAATATATACATTATGAAGAGAATTAATTGTTTAAGTAATTTATTATAGGAAAATTTGTTACGATTTAACAAACATCATTCAGTATGAAAACTATTTGTGGAGAAAAAGCTTTGCGTTATATTGTTATTATTTGTATTACCTGTTAATTAATGACATCCACATTTAATCATTTAAAGCACAAAAAAATTGTCAACGATCATAGACTTGAATATTAAAATGACGTATTCTTTCAAATACTATAGATATATTAGATATCTATAGATATATTATAGTATATGATATTATACAAAAATATCTATGTTGCACTCACTTTTAAGATAAATGAACGACGTCTGATTGGTTGATAGATGCACTGTAATATTTCATATGATTTTATTATATTTAACGTATAAATATATTATTAATAATAATAATTCTTATTACTTTTCACTTTTGGAATAGAAATAACATAAACAAATATTTTACATTAAAATGCACTTTAAATTTGCCTAAAAATATTTACATATATACGCGAGTGTTTACATGAAAATAAAGCGTTAGGGAACCCATTTGGGAGAGCGCCATTTTGTCAGTTGGTGTCGTTGAGAAATTTATGGTAGTGTTATAGAACATCTGCCGAAATTGTTCTTGAATTTTCGTGTGTTATTATATTTTATTCAATTTAATTACAAAGTTGAAGTACACTTATAAACTTCTAAATATAAATAAAGTAAGATATTAACAATTTTTAAAATTTATTTAGTACTAGATTATCTTAGAAAATATTATCGCAATTTGAAGCGTCTTAAGATTATTGTAGAGTATAGTTCATTTTTCTTATAAAATTTTTGTTTTACGCATTAAACAATAGATAATGCCTATAGTATAATATTATAAAGGCAAATTTATTGTTAATTGTAATTATAATTATATTACTATTAACCCTACAACCACAGGCAACGTGGGAATTCTCATTCCGAATATTTTATAAAATTTAGTGAAATTATCAATAGGTTTCTTTTACTACTTCCTGTTAAATACTATAGTCATATTTCCTAAAAATGTAATAAGATATTAAAAATATCCCTTTTTTTTCTTTAATTTTTATATCTCTCTTTTTTTACATTATTTAAAATCTAATTCTTAGAATACATCTGCATAACGAATAAAATTATCCCGCGGTTGGAGGGTTAAGCCTCTTCTGTAGTATATATATATATAGTCATCTAATAAAGTGTTTAAATAATTAGAGAAGAGTAGATATATTTATACTCGTATATATAATCAATAAGTATAAGAAAGAAATTGTTTATAAATTATTTGTTATTCTTTATTTAATAAACTAGGAAAACTCACAGATACACATAGATTATATTAAATATCATTTTTGTTTTCTTTTCAAGTATAAATCATGTCAAATGGTGGTGGAGATCACGATGACGAGGGATATGTCATTAAGATACGTGGACTTCCATGGTCAACTACGGTTGACGAAATAATGAAATTTTTTGGAGATTGTTCCATAACCAATGGAAAAGATGGAGTACATATGACTATGTCACGCGAAGGAAGGCCCAGTGGAGAAGCTTATGTTGAGATGGATACTCCAGAAGATATAGTAAAAGCTTGCAAAAGAGATCGAGATCATATGGGACATCGATATATTGAAGGTATATATAATATATTGTATATAGTTATTTATACAATCATTTCTCAGAGTTTATTTCATGTTATTGGTTATTATTACTAATCTGCACAAAACAAAGACATACTGATTACAAGTTAACTCCTAACCGAATAATATTTTGGCATCATGACAACCTAGACCGAAAGTCTAAGATTGGTCTGTAAAGATTGATGTAGCATTTAATATGTTAATTAACACGTTGAGCGCGGAGCCAATATTTCTTACCTTTCCGCTCTGCCGGCAGCGAGCCGGTATAAGGAGGGCCCAAGATAGCCAAAAATTTAACAAAAAAGGTTGTTACAGTTTGTTACATGTGTAAATACCAGCCATACTTTTGCTTAGAATGTTTTAATAAAGCTCATTAAAACCATATTTGACTAAATTTCATTCAGGCGACATTTATTTTTTAACTTTAATACTGTCGGTCCCACCGGACAGATGTTGGCCTAAGGAAAAGTCTAATGCCGGTCCCTCGGGACCGGCGCCGTCCCGGATGAAAGTTTATCGCCGGTCCCAGGGGACCGGCGCTGCGCTCAACGTGTTAAATCTAAATGTATATGTATTGCTTATTGAAAATATTCTCGAGATATAATTAACATATCTTATATTATTTTAATAGTTTTCAAAGCAAAAAGAGGAGAAATGGAATTCGTAATCAAACGAAGTGGCTTCAATTTAGAAAATGCAATGGATGATGGATGTGTTAGATTACGTGGACTACCATTTGGTTGTTCCAAAGAAGAAATAGCACAATTTTTCTCAGGTATTTCATATATTTTTATCTATATGTTAATATAATTTGTTTTTCTTGCTCATGATTGACAGTTTTTACTAAGTACTATTAGCTTTTAGTTAAAAAAAAAATGGTCCAGCACATATTTCTTTCTTTAACTTTTAATAGTCTCATTTCTTAAGGCACATATTGCTAAACATGAATCATAGTATTACTATAATTCTGAATCACAGGGACTAAATGCTTTTGATGGTGATACAATTGTTTAATTATAATTTGATAATATTTCTATTATTATTGTTAATAATTTTTAGCAGTCAAATATATATATGTGTGTGCATGTGTTAACAATATGCAATGCATCAAATGATAAAGAAAACTTTAATATAAGTATATGAAATTTTTATCTCTAATTAAGTTTTAAATTAAATATGAAAATTTATATGTGTACTATAGTATTTTTTATCATTGTTGTGACTATAAATGAATAATATTATTAACAAAATTATTTTATTTTCAACATAATTTATTAAGATCATATTTATAAATATATTCATTGTATTAGAAGATATATTTATTTGTTAGTACAATATTAATGAGTATACGTAATTTACCATTACCAATTATTAATACATTCAAATTTCAATCCATCCCAAGCAATGTCTCTGTGTTTCTACATATCATTATTATCCATTTTAGTTATAATAACATATCATATCGTGAATTTTGTTTTTTAATTACAACGTATATTGATTCCATAAAATAGCATTGAACTGCTGAGTTAAAATATAAAAGTTCTGCTTCTACTTCATCTTTGCAAGAAAGAATATGAAATTGGAGTAAGACAATTTAATAAATGTCTGCAAAGGCTAAGTAAATTGTGCTTAATAAGGGTTTGATAAGTACATTGACTCGATTCTTTAACTCATAATTGGGTATTACGCTACAATATCGATGTTTGATTATGTGTGGGTCAGGGTTGGAGATATTGCCGAACGGGATTTCACTACCGACAGACTACACGGGCCGCAGTACTGGGGAGGCTTACGTTCAATTTGTAAACAAAGATGTTGCGGAGCGCGCTCTGCAGAAACACAAGGAAAAGATAGGACACAGGTGGGGCACTGACTCTAGCTGGGTTTGGGTATATTTATGATTTTTCAATATCATTTTTTTATGATCATAGTATATGTAGGTATATACATTTTGTTAGTCAATAGCGGGAATCAGTTTCTTTAAATATAGAAGCAGTTTCTTTAAATTCACTAAATTTACAAATTATTTTAATATATGACACACAGTTTATTTCTATTCACTTAATATTATGGTACATGTCCTGATAAAATTCAGGAAGTAACCATTGTATAAATAAATACAAACACCTATTTCAAAATGTTTGTATAAAGGAACTGCCTCTTTGAGGGTAGAATCTAAATAAGGCTAAACATACGTAAGCAAAAGTACTGTTGGCCCAACTGAAACCTGTGGGTGGGTGCCGGGCGGGAAGTATCCCGTGACATCATCAAATCCCATGGGAGGTGTGGGTAGGGCCCCAGGATGGGTGGGCACTACAGAGGTAGTAAAGATCAATTTGGTACTTCTGCCTCATACAAACAATTGTACTTTTCTTACAAAGCACAAGATATGCATATCGTAAATTTTTTCTATATGTCGTAAATATTTGTCAAAAATTTCTTCCTTTTTCTTTTCATATATTTATTTTTTGTTTATTGTAATTACATAAAGAAGTAGAATACAAGCAATTAAATTGTACGTATTGATTTACAATAAGATAATAGATAATATAAGAAAATTTACTCTGTAAAAAGTGCAATTGCAAGTGTCATTTGCCTGAAGACCTAGCATCACAAGGGCTAGGGTTGATATAAATTCATCACAATGCAATGTCATCGTGGGAGGGTGTCAACAAAAATTTTAAATAAATGTGGAGGTGTAGTATGTATAGTTGTTTCATTACAACAAAATTGATTTCAAACGTTAGGCTCCTTTTTTTTTTTTAATTTTTTCTCTTTATACAAAAGCACTACTGTATTTGACTTATTGAAGGTATGAATTTGAACAAATAGTTTACAAATATTAATTGTCTCTTTTTTGAAATTATATACTTTTCAATGTTCAATTATATTATTATCAAAAAATAATAGTCAATCAGTTTAATGTATAAAATATACTCATTAATACATTTAATTATTAACAGGTACATTGAAATATTCCGAAGCAGTTTATCTGAAGTACGTGCTAGTATAGGACCAAAAATGCGAGGCCCAATGGGTGGATTTAATCAGAGACCTGCACCTTATGATCGTGGTGATCGTTTTGGGGGCATGAATCGTTTTAGTAACAATAGCCGAGGATCTAGAAATAGAGGTATTCATAAGGTTTAAATAAATATTGAGAGAACTATAATTGTTTATTTTTACATGTAATGTATATTGCAGATTTTGATAGTGGTCCTTGGGGAAGCGGAAATAACTTTAATTCACGTGGTAGTGGAATGGGTATGCGTGGTGGAATGGACATGAAAGGAGGAAATTTTAGAGGAAGTGGTGATAATTGGGGTAATAATACTGGTCTTCATAGTATACATATGAGAGGGTTACCATTCAAAGCAACAGAGGATGATATAGCAGATGTAAGTACATTGAAATTACTGTCAATTATAATTATCTATTAAAAAAAATTACTAATCAAATATATGTAAATTTAGTTTTTTAGGCCTGTTGTGCCGATAAATGTTAAGATTCTTTTGGAAAATGGTGGACGTCCATCCGGTGAAGCAGATGTGGAATTTGAAACCCACGAAGAAGCTGTTAGAGCTATGTGCAAGGTTAAACAAATTGTTAATTTTTTAACTTTTTATTCTTTAAAGTATTGTTAAGTATCTGTTAAGTACTTGTTAAGTTACCACATATTCTTAAGAATTTTGAGTTACTTGAATTATTATAATGTCGATATATTTATAAATCGATATAGATGTATCTGTATACAATATTTATATATTTGTGTAATATTACAGGACAAAAGCCATATGTCTTACAGATATATTGAGTTATTCCTTAACTCAAGCAACAATTCAAGTGGAATGTCTTTGGGTGGTATAGGGAACTTTTGTGGAGGTATATAAATTATTTTTTTCAAATTAATAATAATTTTTAAATATATATTAGTATCATGTTGTTATTCATGCAAGACCAAGTGAACACAAAACGTTAATATGACGTACGATTTACGTCATTTTTCAAAATAATATGACGTAAATCGTACGTCATATTAACGTTTTGTGTTCACTGGGGTTATATTGAATTTATTACGTACCAAATTTTATTGTTTATATCTATTTATAGGTTTGGGTAATAACTTTAGGCCAGGATATTCTCCAAATAGAGGATTCAGCAGTCAATTAGGAGGTAGTAATTACAACAGTTTTTGAGATTTGATGCCACGTTTCTCACGTTCTTTACGAAGAAGAATATAAGAAGATTTAAGGTTTAAGGAATCAATAATTCTAACTTTGAGAAATATTGATGCATATGAAATTACATTTTGCAGATGGTATCGAACGTAGAAATGATTATTAATATTATTGATTTAATTTTCTTTTTTTATTTTCATTCATTGAAATAAAGCGTTTAATTATTAAGCAAACAGAAAATTACTTAGATTTGCTTATAACAGATTCCATTTAGAGACATAAACAATATGGATTAAATTCGTTATATGTTAACATAAAGAGTAACTAATGATCTGTTTTGTTTAAAATTTATGCTACAATTTTTCTTTACTTTTTTTCTTCTTTCATTTGTTTAAGTCTCTGTTTCAATTTCCTTTACTTTTCTTACACTTCGTATTAACGAAAAGTAATATACATAAGCAAAGTGTTCCATTCATGTGAATGGTTTTTACGAAATATAGAATATACATTTAAGAACAAATATTTAAAAAGTTGCTGTTAATATTGAAAACGTAATATTATGTTGCGTGTTATTTCACTTAGAAATAATTCAATATTGACAGATTTGTAACAAACATTCATTAAATAAAAATTTAGGTAAATTTCATTAGACACTTTGTTATTATAGTTTATTTTCATTTTGTATATGAAGTTAATAGAAGAAAATAAAAAGAGGAAGATCATTTAAATTAAGGAATACAAAAATCTTTATAAGCTCTAAAATATTCTCTTTCTTGTTAAAATAAATTAATAGGAAATTCTGAATTAGGTGTCTATAAGGATAAAATTACATTTAATAATATTATAACTGTATCTTTTATAATCTAATTGCGATTTCGTAGTATTGTTTCATTGATTCGAAAAATCTAATACTCTTTAGTTTTTGTTTATGATAATGATGAATGTCGCGTATAGATTGCGAATATGTTTATGTTCCTTTATTAATTCTACTTTGTATATGTGGAAATCGAGCCTATGCCATAGAAGTATGAAATAAAATAGTAATAATGAATGGCGAATGAGAATTGTGCTTTAAAAAGATAGTAAATAAAAATGTTATCTTCTTATTCAATTTTATTTTGTGATAATACCTGAACCATGTTTATATTAAATACATTTTTTCTCACACTAATGTTGTAAATCAAAAATACAATGCTTTTGCTTAACCTTTTGACTGCGGCGTGATCTCGGAGGAAATTTACAAAGACTCGGACAAGTCGTACCACCAACCCCCCCAGATTTTTTTGAAACTTTACATACTTGTAGATATTGATTAGTACTATCAATTAATGCTAAAACTAGGGCCCAACAATTAACTCTTTCTGAGATATTGACCGATAAAGTTGTAATAAATAGGCAAATACTCAGATATACAGTAAGACCTGTTTTTGTGCGGTTATTTTTTTGTGCGATTTTTTTCGATCGATTTTTTTTATGCGGTATATGAATTTCAACGGCCTTAGCACTGTTACTAGTCCAGTCAATCTAGCATTTTGAGAGGATGTTGCTCCGAACTAGGTGCAAAAAATTTTAAATGATCCGGAAAGTGGTCTACATTAAGATGTGCATTATGCGTATTCCGAGAAATGTGAGTTTTTTGTATTAAAAATCGAAATGTGAAAAAATCCGAATAAAATCGTGTTTTTCCATAATTCGTGGCTTATATTTCGGAAACTAATAGTTTTTGGTAAAAAATTTACTGGGATTATTTTGTTCCTTATGAAAATCTCTTTAAAGTGGAAAAAGTGCGATATGCGAAATTGCCATAGTTTTCTTGCATATGGCGGTAGCGTAAAAAGACAAAATTCTGGAAATGCTTTTTTTTTACGTAATGTTTTTCAATAGTTAACAAATATATATTTTCATGAATATTATGAACAAGTAACATTACTTTATTAACAATAAGTACGTTTAATTTTGTTTTTGTACATTTAATAGTTTTTGCAAAAAGCAAAAGTTAATTTAAAAAAATTGGTTTTTTTGATCAATCGCACCGCCAAAAGTAACAATCTCATATCGTTCCCGATTTTTTTATACATTGTAGGAGAGCAAAAGAACAATATGCATATTTCACTTTTTAAAACTATTAATTACTACTGTTAGGGAAATTTTTTAAAGAAAGCGGCAAATTGCGGCATTTGTTAATTAATCTTGCTAAGAAGCAAAAAATCAACTTTTTGAAATTCTGATAAAACGGAAAGAAAGGTCTTGGTTAAACGCAACTTTTGACTCACAACTTGTCATGTTTCCGTCTGTAGATCGTGAGTACCGTAGTTTCAAAGTCTGTATTCGATAACATAAATAGTATTATAGGTACAGCCATTTTGTTTAAAGCGATCTATAGTGTTAATTGTCTACTTTCAACATGTAAATTATTAATAAAAAATTACTCTTTCTTAATAAAGAAAGTCATTGTCGAAGTACAACTGACGGAGGAGAAATGTGGCGAGAACAACAATTACGACCGTGCGCGGAGCGGGAGGAGTCGATCGCGACGAAACGAGACTTGCTCGCAGCGTAGCAAACTCGACCGCGCAACTTCAAAATGGTAAAGCGTTCTAAAATTTCGATAACTCGACTTCTATACTACTTAGAAAGATAATTTTTTTTTT
>JACGTP010000325.1:0-18235 GCA_023678845.1 Mischocyttarus mexicanus
AGGCGTTAGGTACATTAAAAAATTTGTTTCAGGTAGAAAAGGTTTTCCTCTATGGCTAAATGAGATTGAGTTTGTAGTCAATTTACTTCGAGTATCGGACAACATTAAAGCTTTTTTTTTAATATATATGATATCTTTTCCTATTCGTTAAAAAATTGACGAAAGTATGGCTCCTTACAGCATCTTTGCTTTCTTCGAATATAGGATCGAGCACGTTTATCCTGCTTATATTTTTAAAGGAATTATAGAAAGTTTCATAGTCAAAATCATTGTTAAGCTCCTTTTGCCAAGGACTGTATTCCACTAAACGACAAAAATATGGTAAGATCCTCGATTTTGTAAGGTATCCTGTTTCGATATTTATTGTATATTGATTCATAATAATAAAGAAGGATAGAAAAATTTGTTATTGTGACAGTAATACAACCAGACCACGAGTGATACTATTTCCAGTAGTTTATATAAAAATTTAATTAAACTGCATTTAATATTTATAAAAAAGACCAATAAAATAATATTTAGTAGATTATGTAAAAGGCAGACTAATCGAATTTTAAGAATCAATATAGGAAATTAATGGCAACGATCTTTGATAATTTAAATAAGAGATTTATTAAACAATATTAGTAACTTAAAACGAAATAAGAAGAATATTAGACTAAATCAACGAATAAATATATATTGAGGAATATAAAATTTCTTTTAATAGTCAAGATAAATGGTGTCACTCATAAATGAAAGTGAAGAACATAAGTTTTAGACCTCTTAGAAATACGTGTGGCGATACAGGCCCTCCCTTATGACCATATCTGTTAACATAAACAAGAAAATAAGAATTAGTTTTCAAACATATATTCGTTAAAATAAACCAGAGGAACTTACTTATAACATAAAGCACTCTCAGAAACCATAGACGCCAGAACGTTCTATAGTATGATTGTATTTAACATAATGAACAATACTATATTTGAAACCGACATACCCTGCACCTATGCGGATTTAATATTGTTTGAAAAACCCTCCTAATTTCGTAGAGGCAGCACCTCCCGGCGGAACAAAGAAACAGTTGCCATCTATGATTAATTGCGTATTTCCTTGTTCCGAACCGGATGAGCTGCGTACCTCGCTTTGATTCGCCATTTCGAATTAAAGTGCCACATAGTAAAGACGTTTGTGATCTACTTCAGTTAGCCATCTCTTTATCAGTTAAGACATCTCATTGTCATATTTTCTCTCTCATACGATTTCTCTCTCAGTGAGCCATCTCTTACTGCTTTTACGATTATCTACTTCTCTGGTAATAAACAAACGATTTCTTACGATCAACCTTTTATAAATTAAGACATCTCTTACTATTTTTCTGTTTAATTGGCCTCTCGAGTTACGTACTTTCGTGCCATTCCTGGTCCACGTGCAACGAGATTTCTCTCATTTTTTTTCTATTCTGTTACACGGAAGCTTCACCAGTTTTAAAAATAATACAGTTCACTATAGTCATCGCGGGTAAAAATTCGCTAACACCTTTTGATCCTTCGACCATCTCAATAATTTTCTCAAACATTTTTTGGTCCTTTGAGCCGGAGCTTAAATAATTATGTAACAGTGTTTAATTTACGGGCATCTCTAGTGCAATACTATAATATCTAGTGTACAAGTATTTAAAATGTCTCTCACACCGCTGTCGCATTGCTGATCACCCAGAACATCGTGCTGCGACAGTACTATAAAAATTCAAGGGACCATCAGTGCAAATTGAATTTTTGTGAAAGTAAAATATAATTATCTAAATCATCTCATCTATCTCGTTTCGATCCGGAAAGGACATTTTTTTTAATTTTAACGGTCGAATTTCTACGTAGTTACTGTCGAACATAAACACCCGTAAAAAAGATCGTGACCTTCACGCGTCCGGTAGTGCTGTTAGTGCTACGTGATCCTATTCCTTCGAGCGCCACTAGTAAAGGCACTAGTTCTTCAAGAAGAAACCAGGCGACGCAGTCACCTCGCACTCGTGCACCGTCGGCTCTCATCGAGGATCAACCCCCTCCCACTAGCAGTAGAAGCATACGTCATCTCAAGCAGAAGGAGTAGGGGCTTACAGATATTCGCGAGTCTTCTCTGGTCCTTATCAGGCATCTCAAGTAAGATCCCCTTCCTATTAGCGCTAGAAGCACGTCATCACAAGCAAAAGTAAGGGTGACCTGCCGTTTGCGAGTCTCTTCTCTGGTCTTATCAGGCATCTCAAGTAAAATCTCTAATCGTAAGCATAACAGGAAAAATGATGTTACAGAAAACTCATGCCAACGCTATAGCAAGTCTTACGGCAAATACTAATGACATCTTTACAATAGACCAAGCGACAGCTGAAGAAACTCGGGACTTTCTAAGATCTAATTGGCACAGATTTGACGCGGAGCACGAGAGACTTATTTCGTCTTGTCCAGAAACAGCGATGGATCATCCATACTTCAAGACAGGTCGTTATGAATCAACGATGCAGATCTATCTCGCAGCCATGTCTTTACTGAACAAGCGATTCAAAGAGCTCTCATAACGCCATCTCAGCCCAGATACCAGTCACAATCTCGGTCATCTCTTCCGCATATCTCTCTGCCCAAGTTCTCCAGGGAGTTCTTTGAATAGAGACTTTTCAAAGACCTATTCACCTCAATGGTCAGAGATAATCCAGACATCTCACCTGTGGATAGATGCACTATCTTCGCAGCAGTCTCAAAAGCAAAGTGGCGAGACTGATAACCAATCTAAAGCTGTTGTCAAATTCATTTAATATCGCTTGGAATCGGCTATCCTCACGATTCGACAACAAACGATTCCTCATCCTAGCTCATCTCGACAAATTGTTCTTTCTCCTAAGAATAAAGGTTAGGTCATCTAACTCTTTAAATCATGTTATTAACACAGTATCGTCTTCTCTAAGCGATTTTCTACCAGCCAATAGTCCATGTGATCTCCCGTGCGCTGGACAATAAGACCAGGGAAAATTGGGAGATTAAATTAGGACCTTCCAACGTGATCCCAACGTATCTTCGGCTGATTACCTTCCTGACGTGGACAGCTCGAGCCATAGAGCATATCAAGACTCGCAAGAACTTTATGAAGTCCAAACAGGTATATCAAAGAGCAAGGAGCCCCCCCGAGACATTTTTTTGCAAAAGTGTTGAAAGCTGCACCGGAACCACCAGCTAAAACATCTCACGAGCCAACAAGCAGTAAGCAAAAAATGCAAGAACACCTGACGCCCTTCATTCCTGATCTCTCAAATAATTGCTGCTACTGCAGCCATTCTCACTTTTTAGTTTATTATCCACGGTTCATTATTCTTACAAGAGCTCGTACAAGTCGTACCCCCAAGATTTTTTTGAAACTTTGCACACTTGTAGATGTTGATTAGTACTATCAAGTAACGCTAGAACTAGGGTCCAACGCTCACATCTTTCCAAGATATCGACCGAAAAAATTTGAATAAGTATCTGAATATTCATATATACCTGTTTATTGCTTCAGTTATTACTATTACTATTAATAAAGTTTTTTAGTTTTAGACTATTCTGTATACATATATAAGTAATATTCTAAACAACTTAGACAATGTAAAATATAATATATATATACTAAGATTTGATGTTTACCGTACAAAAAATCGTCAATCTGAACTCTAATATCCATTATACATTGGTCCAAAAAACAACCTGTTTTTGGATATGTCAGTTTGTTCAGCGATAGACGTACAACTTTATATTTGATGCTGTTGTTATTTACCCAGTTGGCCAGGTGTCTTTCTCTGTCGTTTGTGATAGTGTTGTTCCATATTATATTCCTGGCGTTAAAATCTGCCATAATGCATTTGATCTTGTTGTCAGATAGCTTAAGATCGTCGGCGAGTTTATCTAGCTCCTCAATAAACTTGTTAGAAGTATTTTGTGTTGTGTATATGCTGATGATTAATAATGATGTATGTGAATTTAATTGGATCCCAGTGAACACATTTACGTAAAAATGATGTCAATTTGACGTTATGAAAAATAATCTTGAACGTAAGAAATTGGTTCTGAAACTAGTCATTTTTTGGTCCCTATTTCGTACTTTTTGACAAATAATTGATACGTAAATATGACCCCCCCCCCCAATCCATTATTAATTAAAATCTAAATGTTTTTGGAAATAAAACTTTTTAAAAATGTTTGGTAAAGCTATGTCCTGAGCTTGCCACTCTTTGAACTTACAATAACATTTTTATACAAACTTGCTAGTTGGTCAACGGTTTTTTGTACCCTAGGACCAAATGTACCTGTTGGTTCTCGTAAGCACATAAATACATGTGGTAATAATTTACCAGATAATATAACCGCATTTCAAACGGCACGATATAATAATTTTTTACATTTTTTCTGGTAGGTCATAACAGTCTTTGTTTCAACTGTTTCCTTCGTCTTTGTTAAATACAATTTCACTATCTTTTTTGTTGATGAGTTATGAGCTCTTCATCACTAACAAGTTTATATTAACTGTACATTTTAACTGTCAGTCGATGAATTTTTTCTCCAATTTTCATCATATTCTCTGGTATTACTGATGGTATTTCTCAAGTAACTTTGTATACGCTAGCACGACCGTTGCCTGATCGGTACTCTACGCTATTTATCCATAGCCGAAAGTCGTCGCCTCAGTTTGTTTGCTTCCTTGATGATGGTTAAAAACTTTGGGAGATTCTACACTTTGCTTGATAATGAAGTTTATTTATAACAATTTATATTATACACAATTGCAGATGCCGTAATGGTTAATATTCACAATTGCTACTTATGTTTGTTATACACGTTTGCTTGTTTGTTTATTAGTCGATGGCTACGAGCACTATAGCATCGACTACGATGAATGTTCTTCACGAATGTTATTATCGATATAATTCGCGTATAGAAATCTCTACTTATAAATGCTTGCTTGCTTGTTTGATATGTATAAATGGATGTTGGAACGGAACGAACGAACGATGAACGAATGAACAACTCCTACTACGACTACTACTGCCCTGACCTGCTACTCAACAACAACTTCCTGCAACGCAGGTCGTCCTTATATACCCCGCTAACAGGGTAGGGGGCACAAGCTAAGAGCCTGGAAATATACCTAAAACTCTTAACACGTGATCGAGGAATTTCTCTGTCCTAAATAAACCGATACCTTTCCATGAATCATAAATATACAAAGATACAGCCCCTCAATCTTCTACAATAAAGAAGCGATACCGCGTTATCGCTCGACGCGGTGTATGTTCGATTAGCATCTATGGCTATTTACTGATCGACCCAAAGATATACGGAATAGGATTTCTTTCCAACTCCTTGCGTTGCGTTGGTGACGCAACACACTTAATTATATATACTAAATTATATATACTAATAAATTTAAAGCATATTCTTTTGCATCTTTTAATTCTAATTTGTATGCGTGAACATCAGTTACAAAATCATATCATTCTGTAACCGGATTGTTCGCAGAGCTTAGAAAAACTTTTATAATTCCAACATTTATTGAAATACTATTTTTGTACTTATTATGTTAAAAGTGTAGCTTTCGCATTAGAATGGCTTGGTTTTCGATTCTAGAAAGTATTTTTTTTCGATATTTATCAGTTGTTTTTTTTTTACCAATAAGTATGGATAATCAAATTTGTTGTTCTTTTGATGATATCAGTTATTCTATTCCAAAGATATAGATAATTTTTTTTGTTGGGACTTAAAAAAGTACGTGAAAAAGACAGATTACTACATTTTTGTATTTACCTGATAGTGAGGAATTTCAATTTTCTCTTTTTTCTTGATATTCTTATTTGATTCGTATTATTTTTATTTCCAATTCTTCCTCTTTTACAACATTTTCTTTTAATAATTGTTTCTTTTTATTTACAACAATTTTCTTTCGTTATGTTTCTATTTCAAACTGCTTAATAAATTCTAAATGATTTGTTGGAATATTGAAATAATTTTCTACTATTTGTTCATTAAAGTTTATTTTATATTTGTCAAATGTTCCATCTCTTGTATTTTCTTGATCGTTATTATGTAAATCATTTTGTCCTTTTTTATACTCTATTCTGAAATTCTGATTATTTTGTGTAATTTCTAATTTATTATTTTGTATGAGACGAAATTTTTTATACAATCCAATCCAACAAAAAAGTCGTTATCAAAATTTTCTTCATTTATTACAAAAACGTTTATGTTATCTTTAATCCCAAAAATTTTTATCTTTAATGTTATCATTCCTTTAGCTTTTTTTACACCATAAAAAGTCTCTAAATTTATATGTTTAATTTGTTTATTAATTTTTTCTGTATGGTCTTTTAAGGACAACAATCTTGAATTTATTAAGGATACATTTGATCCTGAATCGTAAATTCCTATCGTCTCTAAGGTAATACTTATTATTGATTTGACTTTGATTAATGGTGGAATGACTAATTTTTCTGTATCTAATTTTATAAGTTTTACTTCTATCTTAGAATTATTAACATTTCTTATTTGGTTACTTTTTGGTCCATTCATGTTTTTTTTTCTGAACCAACATATAGATTCAGGATGATATCGGTTCCCTTTATTTCTTTGTTCGCAAATACTGCATGGTTTGTGTTCTTCTTTTATCTTATTTTCAAAATTCTTCTTTCTTTTTTGCTATTCTTCAACAAATGTTCTAATCCTCATATGTTATTGAACAAATCTTTGGTTTCTTTTATATTATCTCTCTCAATTCTATCACCTATGAAATTTGGAAGTCCTGTAACTATGAGATTAATTAGAATCGTCGTATTTATTGATTTATCTCTCTCTAATAAAAGCCTTTATTCTTTTAATGCATATTCTAGTAATGATCTCTGTCTATATCTAAATGCAATTGCGTACCAGATCGGTAACCAACTTTTATCTGCATACGTTTTGCAATATTTTTCTTTCCAAGATAACCATTTTTAATTTACTGTATATTTTATTAGCATAGAGCTGTACCAGTTCAGAGTTCAGAGTCTTCTAAAAACAATCTAGGTATTTTAATGTCCGTCGTGTCTTTTCCTATTTTTAACCGGTTACATTCTGACTCAAAAATATTCCATCCATTGGGATGGATTTGAAGTTTTAGTTGTAAATTACTCTATGACAAATTTTTATTTTAAATCTTCTGTATTGATGGGCTCGAGTGTATCTTTTTTTGTGTTATTATTACTAAAGTTTTGTAAGATACTTGCTGAAGCCTCTTCTAAAATACCAGCAGTAGGGCTCTGTTCTCGTATCTCCGGTTTTAATTCCTCCAATAGATACTCTTTAAATATCATATTCCCATATTCATCCATATAAGTCTTTTTAATTTCCGGTGCTATCGAAATCCAAACTCTTCTTTTATCATGTCTTTTTTGTAATATGTTTTTTATTTTCTTGTAAGTTTGATTCTTTATTACCGTATCATGTAATTTTTCCAGTTGAAATTGTTCTGGTATTAGAAACGTATTGTCTTTGGTATCGATAATTGTGGTTATTTAGATCGCAATTAATTTTGAATCTTCATCTGCCTTTACTACAAATTCAAATTTCAATTTTTCCATTGTAAAAAGTATAGCTTTAGAAACGTTGTTTTTGTAATGTGTTATAACACTTTTCTTTAAATTTTTTATTATTTTTCGAATAAGAATAACAAAATGTGTTGCTCTGAAAAAAGTATTTTTATTCTTTCTTTATAATTCTTATTAACAAATAAAATAGATTAATTAATAATAACTTACAAGAATTTACAATTTAACTAATTACACATCTTAACTAAAAAAAAAACAACATTTAATGCTCTTTATTCGTTTCTCTAATCTTATATCAGTAATTTCGCCTGAATATATCTACCCCCACCATAACACCACGACCCACGTACCAAAATTCTTTTTTCAATATAGTTAACTCAAGAGATTGTTTAAAAAAGAGAAAAGATAATTTAGTAATATTCATTTCCTACCAAGGCAAACCTCTTGATAAGTATGCTTTGAAACTTCATGAAAATAAAATGCTGCCAGTATACAAAAATATCATAACCGAAAGAGCAAAAGTAACTGAAATAACACGCGATAAAAAATTAATTTTACTACCGATAGACTATCCTCTGCAAAAATTAGACATAATAAATTTATTGAACTCTTGATTTGATGTGGTAACAGAAATTTGAATCGAATCTTTAAGTATCCAAAAAACAACGTTTATGAGTGATTTTCCATACAGAACCATAGAAAAATATCTTAAAGAGTTATTTGTAAGTACGAAATTAGTTATTATTGTATGTATTTCATTAGTTCAAACCCCAATGAAACAATATTAAAGAAAAAATAGAAGAATATCACTCATCAACGACGGGAGGACACAATGGTGTCAGTAAAACCTATTGTAGGATATAAAATTATTATTTTTGGAACAGCATGAAAGAAGGCGAAATAGATTTTTTTAACAAATGTAAAGCTTGTCAAATGCGAAAAATGACGCGAGTGAAGCTAAAAAGATCAATAATAATAACTGATACTCCTGGTCGTGCATTCGACAAAGTAGCTTCAGATATTGTGGAAACTCTTCTCATGACACGTAAAATAAATCATTATATATAAACAATTGTAAGATCTATTAACTAAACTTTCGCGAGCAGTACCATTAGCATCCATAAATAGTGCAGCAACCTCAAAAGCATTTTACAAAGAATTTATCTGTCTTTTTGGTACACCACGAGCAATAATCACCGATCAAGGTAGGAACTTCGTGTCCGCTGTGTTTAAATGAGAGGCAAAGAAATGTAATATTAAACAACTCACTGTAACTGCGTATCTACCCCAATCGAACAGCTCTCTTGTAAGATCACATCCTATGTTAATAGAATATTTGAATGTAAATAATAGAGGAAACGATTGGGATACGTGGTTTAATCCGGCTATGTTTTCATACAACACTAGCATACACGAAGGAACAAAATATACACTGTACGAGCTCTTGTTTGATCAATTTGTACGCTTACCTTCGTTTTTCTCTGCCATGGAGAAAGATATGGATACTACATACGCACAATAATTAAGCGACTTATATGATGAAATGAATCGACTACAAACTTTAGCGAAACAAAATTTAGAAGATTTGAAAATTATAAGTAAGATACATTACGATAGCGAAGTAGTCGAACAAAATTTTAAAATCAGAGATGATGTCTTTCTCCTGGCAGTTAAACAGGGCAAGTTTGGAAACACATATAACGGCCTTTATAAACTATTAAAATTAACAGTAATAGAATATTTGAATGTAAACCACGTAATCGTGGTGTTGTGTGTTTAAATCTCTTTTGTCTCGATTTTTTTTCTTTCTAATTTTTAATTTTTTTATTAATACTTACAGTCTTATTGAAAGGTAGCCCTTGTATTTGATTCGTCGCTTAGCGATAAGGCAGCTGCAATCGGAGTATCAGGAGTTAAAGTGATAGCAGAGATGCTCGCTATCGTAATAATTTAATGGTGGCCGCTGCCCTAAGTTCCTTACTATATACCCCTAAGGCATCTTTGTAATGGAGGAACGTAGGAATAAGCTACATGAACCTCCACTCTATTCCCACTAAGTTCTACATTCTTATATTAAATGTTTATTACAATTCTATCTTATTTTTCGAGCGGCTCTCGGGTGGCCGGTCACCAATAAATTATCTATGTCACTTAATAGGGTACGTCTGGGCCTCACACATTGACTTTTCTAAGAACCCCATTATCCCGGAGATTTCCTTTTTCAACCCCAAGGTTTTCATTACATTATTCGTGGCGTAGAGAAAACTTAAATTATTTATTTAACATATAATTCGATTACTCGCTACGCAGTATCCCTTAACATGTTAGTATTGCCCTATCGTGTATAGGTGCAGGTATGTCGGCTGCGCATATAGTATTATTCATTAGGTTAAATATAATTATATTCCAGAACGTTCTGGCGTTTATGGTTTCTATTCTATTATTTATGCTAACGGATATGGTCATAAGGAAGGGCCTGAGTCGCCACGTCGATTTTCCCTGAGAAGTATTTTTAAGAGGTCGAAAATTTATATTCTTCACTTTCATTTATGAGTGACGCTATTTATCTTGATTGTTAAAAGAAACCCTTAAATATATATTTATTCGTTGGTTTGGTCTAATATTCTTCTTTTTTTAATTCAAGTTACTAATGTTGTTTAATTAATCTTGTTTTTAAATTATCGGAGGTCGTTGCCATTAATACTTATATTTATTAGTTAAAATTTGGTTGGTCTGTCTTATGCATAAACTACTTAATATTATTTTATTGGTCTTTTATATAAATAATAAATGTTGTTTAATTAAACTTTTATTTAAACTACTGGAAATAGTTTTACTCGTGGTCTGGTTGTATTATTGCGAAAAAATTATATGGAAAATCGTTGCGGAACGTCACACTACCATTCCCGTAAATTTATTTTTTAATTCTTTAGGAATGTTTGAAGTGCCGTAAAGCGATGAGTGTTACTTTGAACAAATCAGGGAGATCGAAAAGCAGAAAATGTTATCTACTTACCACAAAATTTTTATCATTCTTTTTCTCAACTGTTCGTTTGCTGTCGTATTTTGGACCTCAGTTTGCAGATACAACGCTCACGTATCAGGACTTCGTAACTTTGTTGACCTTAATGGATTTCTGTATGAAAAAAACTTTTAAAATACGTTATGTTTCCTCACACCTATTCCACCGGTGCAAACCAAAATTTTTATGTTATGCCGAAGAACGTTCTTGTTCATCGAGATACGTAATATTATTTTAATGATAGGTTGAAGGATTGACATTTTTGACGTTGAAGAATAAAAGTTTCAGAATATATGTATTTCTTGTATGATGTCATGTCTTGATAGTTCGGAAGCAGAGAGTAGAGTAAGTAAAAAATAATGTAATGGTGAGGAAATTTTTTATCAGTTTTCTTTTCTTTAAATTCACAGAAACATTCTTTATATTTGTATTACTGCCTATAGCGTTCAGGCTACAGTACCGAAACCCAATTGCATGATCAGCAAATACTCTTAATTTACATGCAGTTAGAAGAATCGTGAGGATATAATAGAACGAAGAAATGAAAAAATGGTTCGATGAATGGTTCACAGCAAAAGAGGAAAATTCTTATTGGCGTAGTATTCGCAATTCTCAAAATAATTCTATTTTTTATCCCCTGTAACTGTGTAATATAATTCAAAAATGATTTTCTTTTGTACTAAGATAGCCACATTTGACTAACGCCTAATTGCTTAGCAAGTTGTTTTTTTGTTTGTGAATAACCTTCGTCCTACAATACTTTCAATTCCTGATCTTTGTATTCTTTTGGCGGTTTTCCATGTTCCTTTACTATAACTTTAAAGTCACTACTAACGCCTAAACAATCCTACACACGTATCTTGCGATAGAGAATGTTCACTGTAAGCTTTTTAAAATAACCGGTATGATTCAGCATAGAAGTAGTTTTTTCCAAATGAAAATAAAATATTATCGCTGTCTGCAATGCTCTTCGTTCGGTATAAATTTTGACATTTTGGAAACAACAAAAAAACACTATGAACACACTTTTTCAATTTATCATTCGTGCGCGTCTGACACTTATTGATGACATAATAAAATGGTGCAATATCAAATCTTTATAGCCTAACTACATCTATTGTCAGTGTTATGTCTTAAGACGTTTTCTTTTTTCTTGATTATTCTCTGCACTCGATGTTTTCTTCGTGAACCCGAAACGTGGAAGATAAGAACTAAGAGTTCGACGTCTCCCGCGGCACGCCGTCAGCAGGAGATAAAAGGATGGATCACGTAGCCTAAACATCCTCGAACTTACATCCATACCTATCGCTCTTCGAGGAGTCAAGAATTATCAAACGGATGAGTTGCCTTGTCAGCATGGACAGACACTCGGGATTCTTGGAATTAAAAGTCATCGGAACTTTTCCGTGAATCTACGAGGCCATAAGCGTCTGACCATTGAACTACGCAAATAGAAAAGGATGAAGAGCACTTCCGAGAATTGATGTACATTATGGAGAATTAACTAAACTGGGAGGGAAACCAGGAGGAGTTTATAAAAGAGACGCAGGGCCGCGCGAGCTCACTTCGAATCACTCTTCCATTTTTCCAGTACTTATCCTGTATGATTCAGTAAGTCCGCAATCCTGTATTAGACATAAAAGTCTAAAATCCTGTGTTAGTTAATAAGTCTGTATCTTGTCTAATTGATAAGTCTGCATTTAATTGTGTATAAGTTCACACTCTGTAACCAGTGAGATCAGTGAATAATTCAGAAGAGTATTTGTTGAAGATTAAGAATAGGCTTAATTATCTAATTAACCAAAGGAGACATATTGTGATAATATATGTTTCAACCTATGCATAATCATATTGGACTATTGCTAAACTAACTCTGAACAATAGGGTAAAAACAATACTCTGACTAATAATCCTTTTATTCTCCCAAATATAATTATATCCAGATTCCTACTTCAAATACCGTTATTCCATTCATCTTGCATCACTTCCTGTACTCGTCACTCGTCATTACTGTCACAGTTCTTTAGGTCATTCCATGGTAAAGGCTTAACAGCCTGATCAAAAATAGACCACACATTAAAACACGTCACAGGACGTAACATCTGAATTCCGCATATTTTACTTGTACACCTGGTATAATTGAGCGATATACGATAGACAAATACAAAACGCATACATATCTTAACTTCAAATACTTAGTGCATTTGTGTTTATCAGCTGATGTGCTATATGCTACAAACATTGCTCTCTCGTGTTTGTGATTATATGCATGCGTGTATATATAAATATATATCATTATGCACCTCTTCGTCGTTAGCTGTCGTTCGCTTATTCTATCTCTCTCTTTAGCACTTGTAACATTTCGTCGAACCCTCGTTCTGTCTCTCTCGTAGGAGTTCCCTTTTTCCGCCGCTCATCGTTTTAACCGGTGCGGGCTTATTGCGCAATATTCCCGGAATCATACATTTTTATTGCAGTGAAAACTTCTTTAGCCGCGTTAGACGATTTATGGTAAGGGAAAATCTTATGAGTTTGCGTCAGCAACATGCTAATGCACGCGCAGCGGCCTGTGACTCGTATACACATATACACATATACAATCGGGTATATACAATGTGTTGGCGTTTTTAATTGTAATTTTAATATTACAATCAGTTTAAAAATTCAAAATTCAGTTTTAAGTTTTTACTTTTGTCGGCAGTCCTCATGACTGCCTATGATTTTGTGTTATCTAACACTTGAACGACCGTTTGCCTATTAGTAGGCTTTTCGTAGCCAACGCTGAACGGCTGAAAGCTTATTAATTGGTTTCTATGACAATAAACAATTATTATATGAGCAGTAATTTGTTATTTAGTATTGAGGTACAATTTTACCTGAGCATATGAAACGCACAGATTCTCCCGTGCGACAGTCTAAACCGAAACAGAGCCGGCGCCAGGGAGAATCTGTGGCTGAGCGACCGGTCGAACGTGCGTATGCCGTTGAAGCCCTAGCGGTCGATAAAGTTAATTTATAATTATTTATTATATTTTACTAGCGTAATATAAATAATTAGTATTTTTTAATTGATTTGAAACGCTTACTAAACAGAAGAAATTTGACGCGTTTTATAAAATAAATGCATCAATAAAAATATTTGTCATAAAATTTTTCATAAAAAAATATAACATACTGTATCAAACCAAAAATGTAAGATAATTATAAGTGAAATAATGATAAGACATTGTAAAAAACTTTGTAAGTTGTGCAATAAAAACCTGATTATATATAACATACTGTAAAAAAAAATAAAAAAAAGTGAACTGAACGAGACTTAAAACAGCGATACCGCGGTTACGAGTTTGCGCCTCTAACAACTAGGCTACCAACAAATTGTGTTATCTTTAAAAATTAACATCTTTTATGATACATTAAAATAGTTATAAAGCTAAAAAATAAAATAGAACAATAATTCGGAACAATAAGTCGGACTAAGATTATAATTAAATAGAAATAATAGTAACCAGAATAGTTGAAGAAGAAAATAATATCGAATGCGTATATCATAGAAGTATTAAAGATGTATGCGTGAAGTAATGATAAAAAATAGGAGTGTTAAATGTATAGGAATACTTAATGTTCTGCGATGTAATAAGGAGTATAGGAAACTAGAGCTGATATACGTCAGAGAGTAGGCCTATGTTATGCCCTCCTAAGATGGTTTTTAGACTTATATAAAGGAGATAGGAAAGTTCCTTCAGTAGCATTCTCTTAATTTTTTCTATCCAGTTTACTTGGTGGTAAAATTACCTCTTATCAAAAAAATCAACTCTGCTAGTCTCACTTCAAGTTAACACGCTAGTGTTAGCATACGATGTTCAGCACAAAGCACCTGCACGGTTTTCAAAACAACCTGCAGATTAATTTTGACTTTCTTCATTACTGTATGTACTAGAAGTTTTTATTAAAGTATTTGAAAACAGAACTCCAGAGCAATAACTTTTCATTAACTATCCGTTATACGTATTTTAAATCTTATATTTCCTTACTTACACATAAATATATAAAAATTAAAATCGTTCTTTGTTCAGTTCTCTTCGTCGTTCCGGCATTTGGTCTTTTACTCTATATCTAACTAATTTATTGTATTTTTTAATATAAATTTAAAGACATATAATTTTTAATTTTTATTGTTTTATTATTTACTTTTTTTAAACAGTTTAATATTACAAACTGGTGTCGATTTTCCAATAAAAGATTAATAAACGCAGACGGTTTAAACATAATTGTTTTGTATTTTTTCATTTTATAACTATATTGTAATATTAAAATGTTCCTAACAGTATCCACTAGTCCCTGACATTTACGTACCATTAGTCTTCAGCGTAGAAATATCCTAAGAATTAAATTTCTGTTTATTTTGGATTTTATTGTCAAAGTAAGAACAATAACAAATGTTACTGAGAAAAATAATGTCTATTAAATTTATTAAATCACAAACCAAGAAATACTTACATTAGTACATTAATACAGTCAAATACTATAATCGCTTATTACTCTTTAAACATCTATACACGTGGATCGGCTATCACTCTCTGTCTTTCCTTCTCCGCTTTCCTGTACTTTTGTACAGTTGCGCAAGCGTACATCGCTTCTTATACGTAACGGCGGAAATTACGAATACTCATATATTTCAACAGTTACAATTATTATGTTCGTATGTATACGCTTACTTTTACTTTTATGTTGATTTACTTTGACTGGCAAAACTTGTTTTCTGTTTATAACATTTGATTCTATGATTAAAAATAGAATTGTTCGAGATGGTTTTAGTTTTTATAATCAAGTTATAATGTAGATTGTAAAATTTTCCACATACTCTAAATGAGTTTGTGTATACATGCGTGTGTTGTCTATTATTTTCAGAAACATATTTTAAAAAATTTTTTGAATATTTCACTGACAATATTTATGTTTACGTGGTTTTGCTATCAGAAGGACACATTACGATCGCGATAATAAACTAGTCTTTGATTTAATCAAAAATATTAATTACTCCGTAACTGTTTAATATAACCGTTTGTACCGTTAACATTGTTTGAACTAAGGAAAATTGTACATCATTAAATTTTGGGAAATAATATCATTTTGTTGCATGTGCAATTCTTAACAATAATATATTTTTATAAAAACTATTAAATATTAAGGTGTTACAAAAATTTTATATGACCAGATTAATAATTTAATAAAAGCGGAAAAAGTTTTCTTGAAGGTTAAATTCCAAAATATTGCATACTATATTCGTGCAATTACGAAAAACTGATAAGTAAGAAGAACACAGTATATTTATGAAAAAAAAATCAATTTATTATTCAGTATTTTAAAAGAAATATTATTGTAAGACACTACTGAAAAATCCTAGTTGAAATAATTGGTTTTTATGTTTGACAGAACAGTTATTTACATAATTCTGTTAAAATGGAGGAGAACTATATTTCTCCAATTTTGTACGAAACTTTTCCACATTTGGAACCAACAAAGCGTGTTGATGAAAAAGAATACGTAAGGTATCATTATGCCATGAACTTATAATATTTAATAATACTTTTTTTATACTATCAATTACTAAGTATTTATTAAACGAATATTTTTATTGTTGTATATATTTAAAAAAAATAACTTGCATTATAATTATTTTTGAAATAGGTTTTCGAAATTAGATGTTGTACCCGAGTTTAAAACAAAAGAATGTGTTTTTTATATCTTAGATAAATTAATAGTAAATGTTGGTTTAAAATGGGTTTTTCAAAATGGGAATATAAAAGAACAATACAACGTTACGCCTTGTTTAAGAATAAGTTTTAATAACTTTCAGCATGAAATAAATAATCGCCTTGGTAAGAATAATATTAAATAATTATTAGTATTTAAAATATCTATTAATATTTATTTTATTTTTATGTTTTTAAGAACGTCCTTGCTGTAATAAGCAATTCAATTGCTTTGTAGTTGATTTAAAAAGTCGTTTTGATATACCTATATCAGAAAAGTCCGAGTCCCTATTAAGGGTAAATTTTTCTATTTTAGACTCGCTAGACGTTACAATTCTTTCTTTTATAAATGAAGATGTAGCGTCTAAATATTCTAGTAACTTTTTATACTTAGATAAAGAAGATTTCAACCAAGCTCTACATTTTTTAGCTCAATTTCAAAATTTTGTCACACAAGAATGCACATTGTCAAGAATTGTAATAATATTCTGCAGAGAGACTTATTACGATAAATTTTTAAGACTAACTAGTATTATTTCGCCTTGGTAATCAATAAAATATTATACACACATGTTTTTAATGATAAATAATCATTTCGTATTACGAAATAATTAAAATTTTTTTTTTAATCGTAGGTTTGGATTTTATTGCATGACTATTTGGATTGCAGTGGTAGATGAAATAACGATCTGTCGGTTTAATTTTGGTAACCATTTTTGTAAAATTGATACCGAGTTCTTATTTATGTTTATAAATAATCCATCTTATAAAGCACATTTTATTTGTTTACTTCTGCATTGTGATAACCCAGATAAAATAAGAAAACAATTAACAAACTTTAGACAGGTAGTAGGATTTTCGTCAGATTCAATAGCATTTATGCACGTTTCCCATGGTCGAATGAAAAAATTTTATTACTTAGATACAATGCTATTTAGAGAAGTTTTTCCAGAAGTACGTTTGTTACCATTTTATGGTAAAACATCAATTAACACATTTTATTTTTATTGTAAGTACATTTTGAAAAGTAAGTAAAAATATTTTTTATATAAACATCCAAAAAATCGAATTGATAGTTATTATTTTAGATATACCTAATATATCGTTGCCACCTCATATGGAAATACTATTATCAAATACTACTATTTTAATAATATCACGGCGTTAAATAAAAATTATACATCCAAACTTCTGTTTTTGCACCAAATGTATGTGTTATTAATAAAAAATGTTTGTGAAAAAAATATTAAAATGTATGTCCGTGTATGAATTAAATATCAAAAAATACGTCTACTTTAATCTGCTAAAATATTATTATATTAAATATGTATTAATTTATTATATTTATGTGAAATTTATTAAATTTTCATTTATTCAGTTTTGTTAAATATTTATGCAGAGTGTTTCATTTTTTTCTTAATTACCGCAATATCGCTAAAAATCAATATATACAATTCGTCTTCTGCCTTTAAACTCCTTTTAAATATGTACAGATAGTTTAATAATAAGCTTTATGTCTATTTTTGGATTTCTCGTCAAAGTCTGAAAAAATATTGTATCGCTCAGCTGTAGGTTCTCTCTGGCAGCGGCTCTGCTTCTGTTTAGACTGTCGCACGGGAGTATATGTGTGTTTTGTTTGCTCAGATAAAATTTTACTTTAATACTAAACAACAAATAACTGCTCATATAATAATTGTTTATCGTCATAATAACCGATAACTTGCTATTAGCCTTTCAGCGATGGCGATAATAAGCTTACTTCTAGACCAACGGTCGTTAAAGTATTATAGTGTTCAATTATAGTGACCAACATAATTCCTAACATTTTAGTCCGTTTTCGTAACCCTCCCTGCTATTTTTCCTGTGACTTCGTTTGATGCG
>JACGTP010000325.1:29610-43115 GCA_023678845.1 Mischocyttarus mexicanus
CAGAGAGACTTATTTCAAAAAATTGTTAAGACTGATTAGAACTTTTTCGTTCTGGTAATCAATTAAATGTTGTACACACTAATGTTTAAATATAAACAGTCAATTCGTATTAAGAAATAATTAACATCTTTTTTATCATATCGTAGGTTTGGATTTTATTGCATAACTATTTGGATTGCTGTAGTAGATGAAATAACAATTTGTCGGTATAATTTTGGTAACCACTATTGTAAAATTGATACCGAGTTCTTATTCATGTTTATAAATAATCCATCCTATAAAGCATATTTCAGATATTTACTTCCGCATTGTGATACCCCAAATACAATAAAAACACAATTAAAACAATTTAGACAGGAAATAGTATTGTTTGAAGATTCAACAGCATTTATGCACGTTTCTTTTGGTCGAATGGAAGAATTTTATTTCTTAGATACAAGCCTTTTTAAAGAAGTTTTTCCAGAAGTACGTTTGTTACCATTTTTTGGTAAAGCATCATATATGGGACATTGTTTTTATCGTAAGTACATTTTTAAAAGTAAGTAACAATTTCTCTTATATAAACATTTAAAAAATCGAATTAGTTGTTATTATTTCAGATTTACCAAATTTATCTGTGTCCTCTTATACGGAAGAACAAGTTAAACATACTTCTATTCTAATAATATCACGCAATAAATAATAAATATATATCAACACTTCTGCTATTGTACTAAATGTGTGTTATTTATAAGAAATTTTAGTGAAAAGTGTCTTATAATGTATGTATGTGTATGAATTAAATATCAAAGAATACATCTGTTCAAATCTGTTAAAATATTATTATATCTAATATGTAACTAATTTATTATTTTTATTTGAAGTTTATTAAATGTTTATTCACTCACTTTTGTTTAGAAATGAATTATACAAAGTGTGTCATTTATTTCTTAATTACCCCCATATCAGCAAATATCAATACAAACCATTCGTCTTCAGCTTTTAAACTATATTATATATGAACAAATAGCTTTATGCTTAATGTTAGGCTTTCTGTCGTTTTTTGTATCGCTCGTCAAAGTCTGAAAAAATATTATTTTCAAATAAATGTTGAGTTTAATATATTTATTTTTTACTTATGATGGTCTACTTAGAAAAGTAACTGCTTTTAGTTTATAGTCATTGTTTATACAATAGAATCCGATTATTATAACTCCGCTAGTATTGACCAATCGATTAATTTGAAGTAATTACCCAGTAAAGTTTGCTTTTAAGATAAAATTCTTCTAACTAAGTCAGATGAAATGATCTTGCTTGCAGTAAAACGTCTTATTATGACCTATTTTTACCAATATGCTGACTGCTGGCTCTTTAACAGCATACGCACGTCCAACCAGTCGCTTAGTTTTAGATTCTCCTTGGCGACAGCACTGTTTCGGCTTAGACTGTCTCACGGGAGTATCTGTTAGTTTCATATACTTATGTTAGATAAAATTTAACCTCAATACTGAATAACAGATTACTGCTTATATAATAATTGTTTATCGACATAGAAACTGATTATTTGGCTATCGGTCCTTCGGCGATGACGATAATAAGCTTACTAATAGACCAACGGTCGTTAAAGTATTAGAGTGTCCAATTATAGTAACCAACATAATTCCTAACACTTTAGTCCGTTTTCGTAGCACTCCATGATATTTTTCCTGCGACTAGGTTTGGTGCGAGCGTAGTCTGTGGCACGATTTTGTTTCGATTCACATTGATGGATCGATTCTTGAAAGTTATGCATTTTTAGTGATTTATGAACAAAATAACATCTCAACGTAATAATGCATTTACCATTGAAGAGTCAGGTTCAAATATATGAAGACTAGAATATGAAGAATCAAACTTATCTTTCGCAAAAGAGTTCGGAGTTGGTTATTCGTCAATATGAATAATTTTTAAAAACAAGAATTAGATTAAAGAATTGTTTTATTTAAATGTTTTTTGAAGACGGAATTCTTCCTTACCGCAGAAGAAGCCCTATAATAACAATTAATAACAAGTTGCAATAATTAAATGTTACTTCTCAAGATTTTTTTTTTCTCTATGCTCGATATTTTCCTCGTTTTAGATGTGTGTCATGTAACCAATGACAAGTTTATACAGAATAAGATAAGGGCTAGGTGGTTGACTTTTTCGACGCGTCGGTACCATTTAAAAGAATAGAGAAGATAGACTGCGCGGTACTCTAATTCATAAAAACTGCATCTATTCCTATTGGCCACAAAAACCATAAAAACAATTTGTAAAAAATAGCTATAGTTTATTAATGCTGGAATAGTAGCGCCTTTGTGTGCGGCCTTAAGTGTTCCGTCTTCCACCTCCTTGTCTAGAGGCGTGAGCTTTGGCCCTAGCGCATGTGCAATGGGGCACTTCGTATTTATTCCTTGTTGCATAGGAAAAGGACAAATGCGCATTATTGGAGTGAAAAATATTAGAAAGAACGGCACAAGGAGCGCCGAATATATACAAATGAGAACCAAAGAATTGTTATTCCAAAGAAAGTAAATTGTACTTCTAAGCAAGTGTGTTACATAATTAAAATTATTGTTTTATCAAGTAAACTAGTTTATTTAATCTTTCGACCGTTGTGAAATTCTAAAAGTCGAAAGAATTTCGCACTTAAACGGTTTAATAAAGTGTGTGAAAAGAAAAATTTTTGGTGTAAGGATTAATGGCAATTGTTGCGCTGAAAGATGTGTCTGCTCTCGAGCAGAGCAGTGAGTTCTTCAATTCAAACCCTTTTTACAGAAATAGAAAAGAATAAAAGTCTATGTGTATGGTAATAAGCAGTTTACCTCAGGAACATTTGCAAAATTTGGTAGTACGGTCTAATAAACCTCGTGGAGGGTGAAAGTGTTATAAGGCAATAAGTGTGCAAGTCACAAACGCAAGAAAAAAAAAAATGTTCAAAATGGCCGCAAAATAGGCTATTACAAAGAACACTGTATAAAGGCTGCCAGAAAAACCGTACAAAACATTAGATTAGATTAACAGTCGAGAGTTCGGTCGACTTCGGGAATACGACAAAATAAGCTCAGGCCGGTTACAAAGAGTGTATCGGCCGGCCGAAGGTACCCGTAACAGCACGTGCGTTAACGAGAAAGTTCATGTACGCACATATATACACGTGGCCATAAAATAAGTGACTGGCTATCCTTTGTAATTTGAGCTTATAACAGTCTATTAAAAGCACGCGACAACAGACTAAAAGGAATAAGACCACCTGGAAGACCCCCAAAACGATGGCGGGACTGCCGAGTGTCGGCCTCTCTGGAGGATGCAGCCTAATAAAACACAGGCCTAGGCATAACGTAAGAAGAAGAAGAAGAGAACAGTATATGTTATATACTGGTGTACTGTGTGTTGCTCAATACATACATTCACTGGCGCCGGTGTGGGTATATTAGAGCGTAGTTCTCCCTCAAGCTGTGGAAACACGAATGTGTATAGTCTCCTGAACTCTCAAGTAAAGGTCTCCTTGTTTAAAAGTATGATGATTAACTAGACTATAATCTTTCTTAGGTTTTGTGAATGCCAGACAATTGAAGAGCATGCAGATAATGAGAAAAATTGCATGGGAAACAGAATTTCTGCACTAGAGAGATTCTTCGGTTATATATAAGAGAATGTGGGTAGATACTTTCTTGACTAACCAGTTACATATATGTCCATACAGATTGTCTGACACTGCTGGCATTCTTTAAGATGCACCAGGAGAATTTTGAATTCGGAAAGGTCTATCCGATTAAGGAAGTAATAGTTACCCATGTAGAGGATCAGATCATATTTAGGGTTGAATCCGGCATGGATTATCCCATTTGTATAAAGATTATCTCTTTTATTAAAGTAACAAGTGACTCTTTAAATAGTCAGTGTTTTTCGTCTTTTGCATTGTTTACGCGATTTTATCCGCCGTGCGCTCTGAAATTGCGTGAACATGCAATGGTATGAAAATCTGATGAAGTAGAGGAAGTACTGTTTCAAATTTGAATTCTCCTAAATGAACTTAGGATGTTATTAGTCATGGATTCCGACGCAGTATGAGGATGGGCGGATTATCGTAGTATTCTTGTGTTCAGATGCCACGATACTCGTTCGCTTTTATTCACTTAACTTGTGTTCGGTTAAGAGAATATTCAGCAATCGTCCTCAGTCATATTAGAGTTTTTTTAACAAAATTTAAATTAACAGAATAGGAAAGCTTATGGGAAAAGGAAAAGGGAGTGGTCATACGGGCCATTGATGAAAAGGAGCAAAATGGTTCTAGACTAATAATGCCCAGCGAGATTAATAGTCCTGATCTCTCGTCGGAAAGAGATGATGATGATGATGATGAGCTGGAACGGTAGATATTAAATTAGATAACGATCGGATAATGAGTTTGGAGAACGTTATATGTGCCATGGATTTGCCGGAGAATCTCTCATCATTAAGAATGTTTGCTGACATGGATTTTAGTACTTACCTAGACAATCAACAGGTCAATATTTTTGATCCTATATCGCACGAGTCATAAATCAAGGGAATTTATCGGAAGCCTTTCTGGATAATCGAATTAGAAGTAGATAAGATTAATGATCAGTGCTAGCTGATTAACAAAAGAAATATGATAAAAGTAGTAGCTTACCTTACGACAGAAAGTTCCGAAAATGAACCTAGATACCTGACTCGTAGCAGAACCTTATTTACAGATAAATCAAAATTAGATATAGATACAAATTAAACTGATGACATACCTCTGAATGAATTAAGAGAAACAGGAACAAGACCAATATCGGAGGTGACCGTTGTAGATGAATCTGATAACAAGGAAATTAATTCAAAAAGTCTAGAAACAACGCATCAGATAGTAAATCCATCGATTAAAAATTTTAATTTTGAATTATCAGTCTGGGATCGAAAACTCGGTAATGTAGACAACATTGAATCTGTGGAATTAACAGGTGACGAAACGCAATTCAATAAGGAAAATGGGAGATTTTTAGCAAACAACAAGGCATTACTGTGGCATGTACGACTTGGGCATGCATCCTTAGATTATTTGAAGTCAATGCAAAAGATGCTTCCAGAAAACAAAAGTTTACAAAGCGTTAAATTCGAAGAGTCAGTCAATAATTGCGAGATTTGCATGGTAGCTAAGTTTAACAAATTACCTTTCAGCAAAACGAGACAAAGAGCGATGAAAGCGCTGGAAATTATACATTCTGATACCATGGGACCGATAAGTCCACAGACACACCTAAAGGGATATCGTTTTATTTCAGTTTTTGTCGACGATTACTCTAGGCTGACTATGGCTTATCTCATGAGGTCCTAGAGTGAAACTGGAGAATATCTGGAGGCGTTCAGCAAGAATGGACGATCTTGTTGGTTTTGATGCTAAGGTTTGCTATCTGCAATCTAACCAAGGCACGGAGTTCCCTGGAGGCTACACAATTAAAGTCTTAAATAGAATTGGGGTCGAATCTCGATCCTCGAATCCAGATACTCCGAAACACAATGGAGTAGCCGAACGGTTCAATCAGACAATTTAGAGAAGGGTCCGAGCAAATATGTATGATTCTAAACTACCAGAAAATATGTAGGATCTAGCTCTTAGAGCAGCCACATATGTTTATAATAGGACTGCTCATAAATAAATCGATATGAAGATACCTATATAAAAATTTGCACCAAGAAAAAGTTTAGACATCAATCAACTAAAACGTTTTGGATGTCTGGCCTACATTAAAGTACAAAAAAATGTAGGACCAAAATTTGGTAGTTCAGGTAACCGAGCGATTCTTGTAGGTTACACTCCTTCTGGGTTTATTCTGTTTAGACCTAAAGAAGGTAAGTTCTATGAAAGCAGAGATGTCCGTTTTAAAGAAAAGCTTGTTTATGGAGACAAGTATCCAAATTCGAGTATAAATGATAGGGTCTTTGCGTCTAATGAAATCGATAAAGAAAAGTGGTTTGTCGAGTTCGAACGAGAAGCTGATAAGGAATCGACAGAAATCTTAAAATCATAGGGAGAAATTAAGCGAAAGAGAGGCAGATCGAGGAAAGTCCAAACAACCCTTGAGGAAAAGGAAGCAATACCCGATGCCATACGTGAAATGAACGACAAGAGTTATCATATCTTATTAGCCGAAATTAACTGCGATCCATCTTTTTATAAAGAAGCTGTGGAATCGAAAGAGAAAGCAAAATGGCAAGAAGCAATCAACAAGGTACTGACGTCGATGAAAGAAAGTAGAGTTTGGTGACTAGTTAACAAGTCTGAACTCATATCGAAAAATCGAAAGCCAAACATGATAGACTCAAGATGGGTACTGAAAAGGAAATATGATACGGATAGACTCATCAGGTATAAAGCTAGATTGGTCGTTAAAGGATTCAAGGATCTCAAGAATTATGATCTGACTGAAACGTATGCTCCAGTCTCTCGTCTAGCTTTGTTAAGATCTGTATTTGTGATAATAAACAAACACGATCTAGAAGTCTCTCAGTTGGACGTCAAAACTGCGTTTCTATATGGCACAATCGACAAAGACATCTATATGGAAATACCCGAAGGTACAAAATATAACGACAGCATACGTAATTCATAACGACAGCATACGGTATGCAAATTGCAAAGAGCTCTGTACGGCTAACGTATAAGTCCTAAGCGATGGAACATACGTTTTACTGAGGTAGCTAAAAAGGCAGGATTTCAATCACATGACACTGAAGCATGTCTTTTTACTTGGCGAGAAGGAGATAAGGTCTTGATTTTATTATTTAATGTCAACGACATGTTGGTGGCTAGCAATGATAAGAACAAGATGTTAGAAGTTACAACTGTATTACGGAGTGAATTTTAAATCTCAGATCTTGGTACACCAAAATCCTTTCAAGGGATAAAAATTAACAGGTCAAGAGATAAGCGAGAAATTACTTGAAAGCAAGACAAGTATATAGAAAAGATCTTGAAAAGATTTAAATTTGAAGAGATGCATCCACAACGCATTCCGATGGTCATTACGCAAGTGGCAAATAAAGAGAGAAAACTGCGTGAGGAATGGAACGTGAAAACTTCCACAAGCGAAAATGAACATGTAGAAAATAGCTTGTACCAAGAGGCAATCGGAAGTATTTTACATTTAGCTAACGCGACAAGACCGGACATAATGTATACGGTAAACGTACTAAGTAGACAACAAATTAAACCAACGAGCAATGAATGGCAGATGGTTAGGCGAGTTTTCAGATATCTTAAAACGACGAATGATATGGGGTTATCTTTTCTTGGAGAACAAAACAGCATGCAAGCATCCAGCGTGCTCGCTTGGATGCGAGCACTAACAGGATGCGAGCTTTGCAGATTGCAAGGGCTCTCTAAGGACCAGCGGTTATGTAATTAAATTGTACAGTGATGCTGTTACCTGGAAGGAACACAAGCAATCATATATCGCTCTGTCTACTTGTCACGCGGAATTCGTTGCAATGAGCGAGACATGTCAAGAATTGATAGCTCTAGATAACTAACTTAAGCTAATTTTAAACACCTCTTTTTGCCCCATTGCACTTTGGTATGACAATAAAGTTGCTAAATTGAGTACAAAAATAAGTGGTAGTGGTAAGTTAAGGCACATGACCGAGATCAAAGAACATTATATAAGAGAATGTATCTAGGGAAAATTTGTAGAAATTAAATGGATTTCTTCCAAAGAACAAATTGCAGATATAATGACCAAACCCCTTGCGTTTGATGAATTGCACAACCGTTTAATGAGCGAAATAATGAATGTACAAATGGTTCAGTAAATAACAATTTGCATGAATGATTTTCAATCCTTCATTAAAACTGTTGTCTAATTTGTTTCTAGCGATCTGTTACAGAAGGAAGGAAGTAACAGAAGCCAGCATTAATGCGAGAGGGAGTGTTGAAATAGTGGCGCTTTTGTGTGCGGCCTTACGTGTTACTTCTCCCACCCCCTTGTACAGAGGCGCGAGCTGAGGCCCTAACCCATGAGCAATACAGAACTTCTCATCTATCTATTGTTGCATAGGAAAAGGACAAACGCGCAATATTCGAGTGAAGGATATTAGAACGAACGGCACAAGGAGCGACGAATATATAAAACAGAGAACCAAAGAATTGTTATTCCAAAGAAAGTAAATTGTACTTCAAAGCAAGTATGTTACATAATTCAAATTACTGTTTTATCAAATAAACAAGTTTATTTAATCTTTCGACTGTAATAAAATTCCAAAAATTTAAAATTAACTATTCGTCTATTGGTGTACTAAAAGTGAACTTGTATTTATATTATAACTAACGAAACAGCCAGCCTTATTTGATTATTGAGTGACCTATGCTGAGTATTTTATTGAGCGCGTAGACATACTATAGCAAAAATATAATATTTATCACCTATTATTGACTCCAATAAGTATGTTTTCTATAAATAATACATGAAATATACATAGACTGAAATATGTATAATTAAAATACATTTTTTGTGTTACATGTTCTATTCAAAAACGATTCATTTATTGTATAACCTCAAAATCTTTTTACTTATTTCATTATGCAGTTGAAAATATTATATTTCTCCTAAACAAAAAAGAATTATTGTTTATTTAGTTTACGATAAGCATAATCTTTAGATTGAAATAAACTTATTTTATTTACCGCTTCCGTATTAGGTCAACAGAATTCTGGTGTTGGATATAAGAATTTTTAGTGTTCCGATACTGAGTCTTTTAAAATGACTCGAAAAACATTTTTTTTAATATGTTAAATTTCCAAAATCTAAATAATACGATAATTCTTGTCTATTTCATAAAATTACTTAATTTTTTCCCTCATTAGATACTGAAGTATTTTAAGAATAAGAAAAATAAAATCAGTACCCTTCGTCGATCCGATATTTGTCTTTTACTCTATATATTACTAATTCATCGTATTTTTTAAAATATATTTTATAGCATATAATTTTCAATTCTATATTGTTTGGATTGCAGTACACACATGGTTTAACATTAAAAACTAATGCCGATTCTCCGAAAAAAGTTTAATAAACACTGACGCATCAGACATAATTGTTTTATATTTTTTCATTTTTTAACTATTCTTTAATATTAGAATGTACCAAAAAGTATCCACTATGCCCCGACTTTTACATACCATTCATCTTCAGCCTTGAAACTTTCATCATATATGTACCAGTATCCTACGAATTCAATTTCTGTTTATATTTATTGTATTTGTCAAAGTAAAAAAACAACAAATGTTTAATCAAAATAATTATGTTCTGTACGTTTACTTTTACATTTACGTTGATCTACTTTGACTGGTAAAACTTGTTTTCCATTTATAGCCCTTGATTCTATTATAAATAATGGATTTCTTTCAGATGGTAAAAATTTTTTTGATATAGTTATAATGCAAATTGTTATATTTTTCACGTACTAAATGTGTTTGTGTATGTGTGCGTGTGTTGTGTGTTATTTTTAGAAATTTATTTTGAAAAACTATTAGAATATTTCACTGACAATATTTTTTTTCACATGGTATTGCTATTCAAAGGACACAATATGGTCGCGATAATAAACTAAACTTTGTTTTGATAGAAATTATTTATTACTCCGAAATAATTAAATGTAACCGTTCGTACCATTAACATTGTTTGAACTACTGGAAAATTATACATCAATAAATTTTGGAAATTAATTTCATATTGTTACATCTGCAAATCCTAACAATAATACATTTTAATATAATCTGTTAAAATATAGGGTGTCACAAATATTCTATATGATCAGATTAATAATTTATTAAAAGCGGAATAAGGTTCTTAAATATTAAGTTCTACAAAATTAAAGACTATATTTGTGCAATTAGGAAAAACTAATCAGAAAAAGGAACAAAGTATATTTATTCAAAAAAAAGTAAATTTAGTATTTAGTATTTTAAAAGAAATATTTTTGTTAAACGCTACTTAAAATTCCTAGTTAAAATAATTGGTTTTTGTGTTTAAAGAAACAGTTATTAACATAATCCTATTTAAATGGAGGAAAACTATATTTCTCTAATTTTGTACCGTATTTTTACACATTTAAACCCAACAGAGCGTACTATTATTGTAGAATACTCAAGGTAGCTTTATTTTAAGAACTTTTAATATTTAATAATAAGCTTCAAAAATTTCTAATTATAAAAGTGCTATGTTTAGTTTTTAATTAATTTTCAGCTTTCAAGACTATAACATAGTTTTGAGAATTTTTCGTAACAACTATGTTAGTACAATAGAATACAATACAATATTATCTAAAGCCTTCCAAATGGTTATCTTGTGTGAAACTATTCTTAAATTATTTAGAAAAATTATATATTTGTTTGGGGTCATTTGTTTCAAAGTATATACGGTGAGTCGAATTTTTAGCTGTTACACATCGATTAGAGAAAGAAAAGATTTTTACGTCTGCTGAGTCTTTAACAGAGAAAGTAAACCTAATTGTAAGAAAAGAATCTATCCCTGTTAAGTTTTCTATATTAAAATTCTCTTTATATTTATTATATTGAAATAAAATTGCCTATTACGGCAATAACGTGCTTAAAAAAATTAAAATACAATAATTATCAATATTTTAAAGTACAATATTTATTTAATATTAATCTTACCATAATTACCAATTTTGCCTATATTAGTGTTAGTAAAAAGTATGTCTATACAAGAAATAAAACATGGATTTTTTTGCATATATCTATTTAAAGCTAAAGAGCCGTTATCTGCATGAGCACACCTGTAAATTCGTCCACATAAGGTTCGATCGAATGTTTCGTTTTAACCTGGTCTGAGCATATGTGAAGAGCTTCGATAGTAGCAGCACCGCTGTGAGATTAATTTCGAGATTGCAAGTTTATAAATGGTTCGATTTTGATCTTAGCATTGGTAGGAACAGACCAAGCACCTGTAAATGGTAAGTGTACGTTTTTATAAACATCCGCAGATATCGCAAGTTTAGAAGCATTATAAAAGCAAGAAGTACTTATTTATGAGTCGCTCTGTGTGTTTATCTATCGTAAAAGGATATCATGTCTGTTTATCATCGTCCCAGGATAATTGTCCAGCTTGAGTTTTAAAATAAGCATTTTTGAGTAAACTGTGATTGTTAAGAGAAACCTAAAGGATCAAAAAATTGCGATAGTTTAAATAATATGAGACATTTTCAGAGCTTGTCTATAAGTCCCTTGACTTTTGTTAGGAAAACGAATACGTAGGTGAATGACATGTAGGAAAGTGACAGTATATTTTTTTTACAGTAGTTTAGTGAAACGAATGAGCTGGTTGAATTTGCCAATGAGAGAGAGGAGAAGATCTGGATGCTTTGGTTGCCACTTTATAAATAGGGATCTATCTGCATTACCGATGAGTTGATTTGAGGAATCCACGCCCGCAAAGAGGTCTTCCGCTTATATGCCTTTCTTTAAAGATTGAAATACGAGCGGGAACGATGATATGTATCGTCGGCTAGTTTGTACTACGTTTGAAAAGTGAAGTATGGCGCCGACTTCGTCTTGTAGGAGACTGGGATAAGCTGGAACGGCACCATTCTTACTTAATGGTCTACCTATAAGATTCGCAGTAAATTTCAATCTGCCTTATACCTTGAACTGTTAAACCATCTTTAATATATCTGTGGCAAAAATACTGTGGTGAACGCAAATCAAAATAAACACATTGATGAGAGTCAATTGCAGATTTGCACTCACGTTTTTGAAACCATTCACTAAAACGTCTAAGATTTTTCTGTTGGAACCGTCAAAAACCACCCTTAGCTTAATTAATAAAGCTGACCAGCTTGAGCCTACTGTGATGCAGAGGATAAAATGAAACTGCACTTGTGTGAGGGCCTATTGATGGTTTGACCATATGTCCGAGTCCATCGTTATTCGACGTAAACTTATGATAAAGTTCTCGGTAATACAGAATTCTATGCTTTGGACAAATCTATATTTAAAGAACTGTTTCCAAATGTCAATCTGTTTTCGTTTTAGGGTGATGCGTCAATTAGCAGAATTTATGTAATGCATAGGTAAATTTTCATCTAAAAATAAAAATTCCGTACGTAATCACTTACAAGAAAACTAATTTTAAAAATTTTTAAAGAATTGACTGTAGCAAAACGTTTGTCTTTTTTAAAAGAAATTATCAATCTACAAATATATATTAATAGTATCACATAATTAAAAAGTAAATGATAATCTAAACTTTTAAAAGAATGTTCATTATGCTTATTAATACAGTAAAATTCGTTTATAATAACACAGAAGGGAGGTGAAAACCTCGTCATACTAAGCATATTCATAGAAAATAAACAACTTTCTGGTTTTGTGAGGTACATATGAATTTAGTCTTATAGAGAAAAAAATAGCATAATAAAAATAGAATAAAAACTGTATATAATATGTACATTACATATTTTTTTATTTTTTACACAAGAAATTAATAGATTTTGTCAGCTTTTTCTTTTTCTTTAGATTGTACTATCAAACTTTAACTGTACGGTCGAAAACGACCTATAAGGTTTAACCTATGCTTGAAAGAATACGCGTAAGCGTCACGAGAATTTTCCAAAAAAGCTGCATCCCCACCTGAGCGGTATGTAACAAAAAAGCGCTGAGATAAATCGTTCTTCCCCCCGATGTTTTTTAAACTTTACACACTTGTAGATATTGATTAGTGTTATCACGTACCGTTAATAATATGTCTGAACGGTCAACCCTTTTCGAGATATCGACCGATAAAATTTGCACAAAAAACTGGGGATCAGTTATTCTAATTCTAGACGCCTACCTAAGAGGACGGAAAAGAATTCGAAAGCGATATAATCAATCTACGAGAAAGATATATTTATCCAGTATAAACACACATTATCCTACACAAAGACACAGCAAGAAAGCTAAGTAGCACATTGTAATACATTTCGGAAATAGACCTTAAAGGTTCTGAGCTTTATATTAACATTAGAATTTCACGTGTATTATATTAAACATCTTCAACGGGCTTTTATGCATAAACGCTTTTCCTCTTCGAGCTAATGAAAGTACTTCGTTTTCTGCTTGGCTCAATCAAGTATTTTATTTAGTTTCTAATCTTTAATTTTCACCTCCATAGCTAATTATTATCTAATTGCGAAAGTACTCCATGTTAGAACAATTTCGCCAGGATCACAAACACTACTTATGAAGAGATGCAGGTTCGTACGCGTCAAGAGCCCGTACTAACGTGAGTATGTGCAGATGTCTACGTACAATATCAATATTTTAATACAAAAGTACAAAGAACATAGGCGGTATGCGTACCGTTGCAGAGTAGCCGATGCTGCTTTGTTGGATGGAAATGGATATAAAGACAGTCGGTCAGTATGGAGAAGATTAGTTTTAAAACGAAGAGTCCAAAGTAATAGTTTAGAATGGACTAAGTTTTAAGTCGGGGAGT
>JACGTP010000326.1:0-43021 GCA_023678845.1 Mischocyttarus mexicanus
GAAATTTTATTCTATGCGCATGTGCGTGCACATACGTGTCTAAATCTTACAGAATATTTATCTGAAAAGAATGAAAGTTATTAAGAAATTTTTTTTCGTATATTCGCGTTATTTATATCAATATTTAAAAATATCGCTTTAATGATCTGCCTAATTGATTAGGTTACAAATCTCTATTTCGTTTTCAATATTTTTAGATACGACTTATACTATCAATTGTTCTAAGAAATTTCCAACGCAATGCTTATCTATACGATTATGTTTTTCTGTACTATACGACTGAGTTTTCAGTCTGTGTATTGCGTTTATTTTCTTAAATACTTTTAGAATATTTAGAAGAGACGAGTGCTTGCTTAATAAAAAAATATAATTGATTTTTTTTAATTCAATAATTAAATTATTATATGGTATTTGACTAGCGTGGTCATGAAGAAAGACGGGTTACTGTACGTGTGACGATAAGCTTGTGTGTGTATAAAAAACGTTTGGATTAATTTGAATTTGCAATTAAACAAATATTCATCTAATTTCGTTCTGACAATAAATAATACTTTTCTAATAATTTTTTCTAATTTATATTGTTAGATTTTATAAGATATAACATTCTATAGTTTGATAATTATCTTATTTATCAAAATTTTTATTATATTAATTTATTAATTTCTATATGGTTACGTGATATTCAAATGACAAGAGTTGATTTGCACAGTCAATCGGCGTTCATTCCATGACGTCGGTGATGAAAGTAGTAGAGAAGTTCGGTGTCTTGTTAATATCAAGTAATTATAAAGTATTTTTTTACGTATAGATTTCTATTATATATCAAACGATAGTCAAAGGCAAGATTTTTATACGCGAGTGTTATCAAAATGGTATAATTACACGGTAATATTCTTTCCAATATTCCAGTTTACTTCTTTGATATTGATACGTGGTATAATATTTAATGAAGCTCTAGTAGATTATGTTTCATAATTATGTCTTTTTAGATAGTATCTCGTATTTCATTTGATTATCATATATTTGATTTTCTTCATATTATATTAATGCAATTTTATTTTTTACTTCTTCCAGGTTTTCGAGCATTGGAAGGATTCAGCACAGATATAACATACCGAACCTTATAAATGCGTTTGCATTTTCATCTTCATATGTGTCGAGGTAAGTCGATCTTCTTTTTTTTTAAGGCTATCCATTGTTAGAGATATGTAATAAAAAGAGTGAGAGAGAAAGACAATGTGAGAGAAAAAGAGAGAGAATACGAATATAAACATTCAACGTATTTACTTTATTGAATATGTTTAAATGTAAGTTCTAGCTAAGCATGCCCGAACCGAAGACAAAACGTAAACAGCCGAGCGAACGTTCGACACCTTCAAGGATAAACAAAGAGAGATTATCAGTTCTCTTACGTCCTTTAACAAGTCAAGACCAGCGTTAACGTATCGTATTAAATTATTAACTACTTTCATTTCTAACATTATCCTGGTTAATTTAATATTATAGAAAGTCTTTTATCACAAAGGAGATTATTAAAACTAGTTTACTTTTTAGCTCACTCTACGTTGAGTTTGTTGTTATTGTTACTGTCTTATTTAGATAACTTTAAAGAATTTATTAATAATTATTACCAACATTACATACTTCGTATGTGATTTTATACAAGTAATGAGATCTAGACAATTGATATTGCTTGAATTTGTATATTAACATACAAAGCAAACACTATCAAACAGATGATTGCATACTTTGGTACATTTCACAAATATTTCATAACTTTCACTTTGAATTCTTTAAATTCTTATAAATCATTACATTTTCTTTTTATATTTAACATTGAATCTTTATAATAAAATGTTTTTTAATGTTTGTTCTACCTCCAGAAATGATTTATAGAAAATATTGTTTAATAATCTTTATTATGTTTCAGCTTTACAGAGTTTTATTTTTTAAATTTTTATATTCATCGTCATTCTAAGAGTAGCAGACTCATCCTGCGAATTAGAGTAAGTGCATCAATGAAGATTTAAAATTTATCGCGTTACGAGATTAAAACAAAGTGTTTGACAGTATTTTATACTTGCATAGACTGCGTGCAAAGCAGTATTTGTATTAATTTTAGAGCCAGTGGTCGGGCGAGTAATAAATTCAAATCAAACGTGAATTATAATCAATGTTGTTCACCGTATAAGAAAATTTCGTGACAAGAAACTCTTCTATAGTTTCTTATTTTCGTAAACACGTTATTAGAGTCACGGGAATGCATCATCGAGGAACAAATCTTTCCATGGGTCTTCTTCGATACTTGCTGCAAAGGAGGAGTGTTTTGGAGCCATCGCAGAACTTCTAATTCGTGAGTCAAAAATTTTAAAGTCCCTCCAGTGCTCAATCATGCCGAGGATGAAAGATCCGAATCGGCACGAGTTACTGGTTGTAATTATTCCAATAAATTATTGACGAGCACATGAGTAATTCCTTTTCTTGGAAATACTCATGAAAATGGTCTATTTTATTGTATATTGTATTGTGTATTTTATTAGTTCAGGATAGGTCTTCTTGTCTCATCGGTTAAATTCATTTAATTACCAGTCCAATTAATTAATGCACTTTTGTTATTTACACTTGTTTTTTAATACATATTAATATTATTAGACACGTTCTAATATCTTTTAAATATTTATTTATTATTCAGGTATAACATAATGAGTAAATCGATCCTGAAAGCATAATACAAAATTTATATACAGGTTTATCGACACCTTCGTTAGAAATAGTGTTAAGAAAGTTAGATTTATTAGAAGTTTCTTTTTCTTTAAATCTATTTATTATATTAGAGGTATTATTTTTTCTTTTCCGAGTTAGTGTAACAGCCGCTAGTCTTGTGGAAGGAAAACTAGTTTTAGTAGTTGCCGGAGTGGGTGGGTTTCGATAAAAATAACTTTTGTAAGCTTTTAACGATAAGCAACATTAATACATGCTTGCTATAAGGAGGAAGTTTTATAAATTTCAAAAGGCTTATGGAAGTTATTAGATTTTTTTATTCGTATTAATGATAATAACAACAAATTGATAATTAAAAATTATCTTAAATCGAAGATAATACAAATGTTTCTTTATTATTCTCTTATCATAGTTATTTTTTTGAAAAAGAAATTAATAAAAAATGATGCGGCGATATGATATTAATTATCATGATGGTATTCGTTAACAAGCATAATGCCGAAAGGATCAAAAGGGTTTAACAACCATATGACGTCTCGATTGTAATGGCAATAAACCGAATCGATATTGCTACGTTAATTACTGTTATCAGCGTATTTGCAGTTTCAATATGCGTTCGAGAGTGTGGTTATTGTCGAGTGCATAGACAGAGAAAGGAGAAAAAGAGATAGAGAGAGAGAAATAGAGAGAGTGAGGGTGAGAAAGAGTTAAAGGGAGAAAGGAAAAGAGATACTAACCCGTGTTACTGCCCTCGCAACAACTATTTTTTTCTTTTTTCCTTCTTTTTTTTTTCTTCTTTTTTAATTTACGTATATAGGGGTATTCAATTGGGTAATTTTTTTTTATCGACAACGTGTATTCGCGAATATCGCGCTATGGTACATGATGGTTTTTAATTTATTACGCGCGAATGCGTATGGGCTACAAATAAATGTATCATCTCGCGTGTGTATTTTTACCGATGGCTATATGTCGTTTGGAACCGGCTTTCTCAATCGATGACAAAGAATAACCGATGCAATCCAATTGTCGATAGGTTCTATATAGCATATATATATATAAATATTGTATACGACGTGTATCCATGTCATTCGTCATAGATGGCAGAATAGATTTTATTTTCAATAATGAATGACGAGTACGTGCCATCGATGTGCATATATATATGAATGATATCAAATATATGTCATATCTGTATCAATTAAAACAAGTTTTTTAAAGTTATAAGGAATTATATTAATAATTGCCCGTGTTAGATGTGTTACCTTATATATCCCATTATTTTTTATTTATTTCTTTTTTTTCGAAAGTAACATCGGCAGCTGATTCGTTCAATTCATCTATTCTTTACTGTCGGAGATCGGTGGTACGTGACGATTATGCGGTCTATTTGTTGTTTGCGCCTTGGTCAGAGTAGTTTGCAGTTTAGTTGAGAATGAGAGCCTTGGTTTCCATTCGAGTTACACTGTTGTTTAAGTAGAAATCACTTTTCCGAGTATATTTTCTTCTACATCGAACTATTGATTTTATGTGAATTATTCTCAAGAAAGGGAAAACTGTGATCCCAAGACTTCAAAGTGTATTGATGTCGATTAATATTAGAAATGAGAGAGAGAGAGAGAGAGAGAGAGAGAGAGAGAGATATGAAGATAAAGAAAAAGAAAGAGATAGAGAGATCACGTTCTGGTCTCCATCTTCCTAAAGATATATTTCCTGTACGTTTTGCGAGGAGAAATGCGAGCGCAACGGCACTATTAATCAACGGCGAGCATGAAAACATGAAAGAGAAAGACAGAGAGAGAGAGAGAGAGAGAGAGAGAGAACGAAAGTAAGTGAGAGAACATTGTTCGCAATATCAGTTTTAATCAAAACGCGTGGAAGATTTTTGTTAGTATCGTTGGAGATCTAATGCATTCATTGACGTTGCATTTAAAACAGCATCCTGCTAGTGGAGGGGGGTAAATTAAATTTGTATAGTGTGTGTGTGTGTATGTTATTTCTATTGTTTCAAACTATATTTGTTTTATCCTTTAGTTGTATTTTTTATTTTTTTATTTTGTCATATTTATTTCAACTTACGCACCTTTTCGTGTTTTCGAATTTATCGAAATTTTTAGTTCCTTTTTTTTTGAAAATAACTTAAGTACACGTATTTAATGTAAATCGAAGTTTAATGAAAAGAACGTTTGAATCTGAGTGATTTTCTTTCATCATCATCATCATCATCATTTTCTTTTTCTTCTTCTTTTTTTTTATTATTTCTTTGGTTGTGCTTTTACGCATTAGTCGAGTACCATGTATATCTGGAATTATACGGGTTTCACCCTCTTTCTTTCTTTCTTTCTTTCTCATTTTCTCATTCTTCTCTCTTATTTTCTTTTTCTCCTTTTTTTTTTATTTCTGTCTTACTTTCTTTGTCTCTCTCTCTCTCTCTCTTTTTTCACAGTATACTTCTACTCGTAACTGTGCTCGGTCGCATTCCTAAGACATTCTTTTTGTTGACCGGTGTGGCGAAGACACGCGAAAAGATTGAGCGAGGTTGATGTTGGAACACCGTAGGGTTGGACCAATGGTAGAAGAGTTACCGTGTTCTATGACTCGAAGCGGTAGCACCACTAGTCGTTGCTTAATGTCCCTCGTCCGATGGGAATCGTTATTTTCTACTTAGAAGTGCATTCCACGTAGCAGGTATTAAGTATCGCTTTGACACATTCCCCCATGGAGAAGAATTCTCTCAATGCAACAAATCGCACATTGATAAACGTATTGATTTATTTTCCTTGTTGTTCTTTTTTGTTTTCTGTCTTTTTCTTCTTATCTCTTTGATTACCTCCTTATCGATGGTTTATTAAATTATTTACACAAATTACATTAACTCCACAAAACAAAAAGTTAAGAAATGTAATGAAAAAATTTATTTAATTTCCTTTTTATAATTCGGTTATCATTTATGGCTTGCTGGTATATTTGAGTTGCACTTGCAACTTGAGTTGCATTCCTAATTATTATTCAATGGTCAACAAATTTTTATCTTTTAATGGTGTTAATAGCTTAATTATTAGAGAAAGTTATTATAAATATAAAACGTTATAAATTTTTCAAAAAGTGGAGTTAATCGATTTGTGCATTGAATAGGTCAAATATGGTTTCTGTATCTATATCATTTGTTGTATTGAAGGATAGATGATAGATATTTTATTAAAATCTGCATGAATTTTTATTTACAATCAGACGCGTGTACATGTATATTATATTTTCTTTTCCTTTTTTTTTTTTTTCAATCGATCAGAAAAATCGAGCAACGTCACAAATGCGAAGTATTCGATCGGTCAAACACACAACCTAGTAGAAACCGAATGATTTCACATACAAGTGGTGCTTTCAACTTCCGGAAGGCTGCGGTGTACGAGGCTCGATAGCGAACTCGCCGATGTTGCAGTTGACTTCAGCTAGCTAGCTCTCTGTTTGTCGAGAACAAACTGCCACGAGTCCGCGCGATGACCAATCAAGCTAAACTTTTTAATTACGATCGTCCTTGTTTCGTGAATCAACGAGAAACGGATCAGCTTCGATGCATACAAAACATTTTATCCCCTCGATATGTTCTCGTTTAATCTAACATATATATACATATACATATATACGTATGCATACATGCGAATCATATGTACCGTGGCCTGTTCAAGCCATCAAAAGTATTGTAACTTCTATATTATTTTTACATGTATGAGTGAGATAAATAAAGAAAAAAAAAGCAAAAAAGAACAAGCGCGATTCAAAGACCATTGTTAACACTGCATTTTTAAGGATTTATAAAGTTTATTTTAATAAAAAAAAGATAAAGGCAGCAAGTTAACCATACTGCAAAATCCCCAGCTAGAGCTTTTATATACTAAGATAAAAAGAGAAAGAGTGTTTTATCAAATTTTGAATAACTTTATTATTTCTGACGACACAAAAGAACGTTTTAGGGCAAAATAGCATGGTTCCAAGAGATAAATTCAATAATACAAAAACGTTTTCTTCCTTCAAATATTTTATATTTATTTATTCTTTTCTATTATTTTTTTCTTTTTTCAAACACGAATCATATATTTGTCTATAAAAATAACATTTATTGCTAGTATCGAGTAGATTGAAATAAAAGTCTTGTAACATGTTCTCCTTCGAAAGAAGTATTCATTCTGAACGATTTTTTTCTTAAATTGTACGACAAAAGATAGTAAAAGAAATAAAAAATGAATTCAAATCTAACCATTCGGGTTAAAGCTATTTAATGTTATTATCGTCATCAAGAATCATGTCATCAAGAAAAATCATACAAAATCTGACATAAAAAATCTAAAATGGTTGGTATGGTAATGGGACCTAATGGCTTTATTATTCTTTTTCTTTTCGATTTACAAGTATGACGCGTTTAGTGGAAGTAGTAGTAGTAGAGTGGCGATCGAGATGTGGTCGAAAAAGAGGAGATAAGTAGTAAACAGCAGTTTTGGTCGGACAGGAATAGCGCGACGGCGCGACGCTTCGGCGCAACTGGACGAATGAGAGTTAGAACGAGAGAGAGTGAAAGAGAGAGAGAGAGAGAGAGAGAGAAAGATAGTGTGTGTGTGTCATGTAGGTATGTGTTCGTTTGAGTAAGCGAGAAAGAGAGAGGAGAGGGGTTAGAAGAAGGGTGAGGGAGAGGGACGTAGGGTGGCGGGTTGAATCGAGGTTGGTATTGGGAAGCATAGTGAGTCGCGCGATCCGTTCATTCGGGCTCGCACGGCTCGCATCGTCACAGGTCGGTTACGTGCTGCTGCAATTGCTATTGCTGCTGCTGCTGCTGCTGCTTTTGTTGTTGTTGTTACTGGTACTGCTGGTAGATCTGCTCTACAAAAGGGGCTTCTTTGTTGGAAGAGAAGGAAGCACTTAGTATCGTTCTCCTATCGTCTTATTGTCACTGTCTTCTTCTTTTTTTTATTTTATTTTATTTTATTTTCTTTTATTTTCTTTTATTTTCTTTTTATTTTTATTTCTCTTTAATCTTACGCGTACTTCAGCTACTACACTATTATTACTTAACGAGAAGAAGAATTTTCTAAATTACTACGGGACAATCATCAAATGCCAATCAGATTTCATTTCTCTTAAACACTTAGAAAGTGTGTACTCAATTTAGACAAAGTGGACAGTAAACTAAAGTACGATTTAATTGGATTGACTTGGTGCTTTCGACTTGAATCCTTTTTCAAAAGGTTATATTATACCTTTAACATCTGGGATAAGCAATTCGATGCTTTGAAAGTGGATAATTACTACGTTTGAAAAGGTAGTAGTACGATTAGTCGAGATTGGTTCGTGTTTGTTACATGTGAGATAATAAAGTTTATTCACGTTGATACACGTAGAGGAGAGTGTTATATCCGTGATTTATATTAAGTGGTTAACAATACTTTAGTTTTTTTTTAATTAATTAATCCAAATTATCTTGATTTGATTTAGTTCGTTAATAAAAATCATTTAGTGCGGTATCGTTCTTGGATCTATTTGAAGAGGTCGTCTAGTTAGATTGTTTGTTTTCCCGCTCAGAAACGGGAGCTGTGCGTCGAAGAGGCAAACGGAGAAGCAAGAGGCAACGAATATACATTTTGTGTTTTGTGTGTGTGTGTGTGTATGACTGCGTACACTCGCTAAGTGTCTGCTGTACATCGGTTTACTCAGTGTCATATCGGTGTATTTTCCTACCTTTTTCTCTATTATTTTTTCTTTCTTCCTTCTCTCTCTTTCTCTCTATTTTCCATTTTCAACGATGTTGCTAACATTCTTACTAACGTAGCTGCATTATTCTTCGGCTGTTAGCAACTTTTCGAATATCGTATTTCTGTGTTTCGTATGTTAGTAATATGAATAAGTTTTTAAAAAACATTGTTTCATAGCGGAAACTTTTATCCGGTTAATAACAAGCTTATCTCCGGTTTAAGAGCATCGGTTAACGAACTTTAAGTTTCCTTTTTTCTTTGGCTAAAGGATGCAGGGCTAGAACTATCGGCGGTATGCGTTGGTTCTCGTTATTGATAATAACCGTTGACAGCAAGTTGACAAGAAGACCGTACGATAAAGATCGCATCAAACTCACGGGATGATTCGTGGTTTTGTTATTATCCGAAAAATAGGAAATCCAACGACAAGTCGTTGGAATATTTACGTTAACGTCGTTACCGGTTATATCGGTGTATCCCGTATTCCGTGTGTGTGTGTGCGTAATTGGTGTGACGGCGGGGGGGGGGAGGGGGGCACGTGGCCAGTATGACTCTCAAAGGTCACATTATCGTTAGCGATATTTAGACCGTTGGATCTAATGGGCCGACGTTTAACAGGCTATAGTCAGCTAACGTGCAACCATTTAATATATACACATACACACCCTACTCGTATACGTCTGTTGCACAACACACGGTGTCAGATTACTACTACAGCATTCATCCCTATCGTCCTCGTCGTTGGAAAGTTCGTCGTTGATCATTCTCGCGCACACGGTACCACCTTCCTTCCATTCGTTGCTCATTCGTTTCTGTCTCCATCGGTCTTCCGTGGAAGTGTCGTGAAATACGAAGAAGCATGAACTCTAGCAGGATGTACACTTTTCTGGGGATAAATAATTTCCATCTAACCATTGATGATTACAACAACGTGTTAGTGGATTTAAGAGAACGACTGCGCGCCGAATATTCTGGATTAAAATTAAAGGGATTTATCACGGTGACAACAGTGTACGTACGTGCAGTGCCAGATGCTAGTTAGGTGATATTTGTGCTGAGAGCTAGAGAGAAATACATATATATATATACACTCAATATACGTACAACAACGTGTATATTGTATCAGTGTGTCAAGAACAGTTGGATTGTCTTCGTGATTTCCGTGTCCCTGGTCAACCCTAATCTGGTTGCATCGTTATTTGCTAAAGAGGGGAATGAAGGAGAGTACGTAGGGACTGGCTCTTCTCGTTTTGGAGATGTGCCGCTATCTACAGCACACCACCACCCTCGCCCTCCCCCTCGTACTTTTGGCGATTCACGCGATCACCGTTGTACGAGCTGGCGAACAAGGTAAAACCATTATTGACGTGACTGATGCGAACGAACGAACGAACGAGAATAAGATCGATCTCTTCTCCTTTCAACTTTCTCCTTGTTCATCGAAATTTCCTGATATCGTAAATACTCTTGTAATACTTCTCGTATTTATCGTAGAATTATTTGATATGTCCTTCTCATTAAGATAAGCTATTCTTGATCCCGTTTAGGCTGTCTTTGATTATCCCAAGAGATCTTTATTCCCTATTTTTGTTCCTTATTTTTCTTTTTCATATATAATATTCTCGCTACTATAGAAAGAAGCCTTTACTTATTCGACGGATTTTTTTTGTCATAATGTGTCCTTAGTAAAGAAAGTGCACTCTTTTATGTACATACATAAATATATATACATACATTAACAATGGCCTCATATAACGAATCTTCGTTTGCTCGAACTCTTGGAACATGTGAGTTCACGTGAGTTAACACAGAAGTGGAAGAACTACCAGTACCGGTGCCTTTCTCGTCAATTCCCATGCATTAGCCTTTACCGTTCTTCTCGTCCAAGCTTTTACGAGTTTTCGTGAAAAGCTAGCAGACTTCTCTGAAAGCCTTGCTTCTTCTTCTTTAAAACCACGTATTTTTTTTGTTTCTTTTTTCGTTTAGTTAGGATCACCTTCGTTTCGAATCATTCGTTTCAACTCATTGGAAAACGTTTCGATATTGATCAGACAATTGGGAATGTTCGAATATTGATTGTTATTATGTAATAACCACTATGGTATTTTATTGACAGTTAAATGTCTCTAGAAATTCATATTCCCTCATGTTGCTTTCCGATTTACCGTATTATAATTGGCATGTTCATTGTCAACTGGGAATAATCGGAATTACCAATGTTTCTGTTCTTTTTGTAATTAACTAGTTGATTTATTTTATTTATTATTCGCTACACACTCGATGTATCTATAAAAGAGAAAGAGAGAGAGAGAGAGAGAGAGAGAGAGAGATAGAGGGGTAAAGCAAAGGACAAAATATTTTATATTACATTTGTATGTTTGTATGTTTGTTCCGAGCTAGTTTTAAATTTACAATGCCTTTATTTCATAACGTGTAATCGAAACGGTAAAAGATCGTACATCTAAAAAAGAATAAATAAAACTCGTATTTTTCTATAGAGTTTCAATGGTATCGACTTTTATGGGTTTTCTTCTATTAAAAAAAAAAAAAGATCATGCTCATTTCCTTATCTTTTTTATCATTCGAAGGAGGAAGAATAAAATGAAGCTTATAAAGTGTACGTACGTTTGATATTGGAAAATGAGATTAAAGTACGGTAGATTGTATTTTACGAGAAGAAAAAGAAAGAGAGAGAGAGAGAGAGAGAGAGAGTAGAATTTTAATTATATTTATATATTTTTTTACGAAAAAGATTTTTATTGTTTTTTCTTTTAATTATGTAAAAAAGAAAAACGAAAACATAATTCTCGTGAAAGGAAAAAAAAAAGGAAAACATAAAAATCTTTGAAAGTTTTTATTATTCTTTACCAACGAAGAACTAACGAGGACTCTCATCACAAAGTCGATGAAGTTTTTAAAAATTTATCAAATAAAAAGCGTATTTTTTATTTTTTCTTTTACGGTCAGGAGTACAGTTAGTTTAATATAGCTTTCATCTCATATACGACATCCTTTTTTTCTAAAACGGAGATTACATTTTTTATTTCTTAATCGACACGATAAGATAAATCATTGGATGAAATAAACTTATGCTACGAGATATGTTTTCAACGTATTTTACATTTTTTCTTTTCTTTGTTTATAATTTTTACGATTTAATTTGGTCTATATAAGTTTAGTATTCATAATCATTTTCGAATTTGTCAAAGAAACTAATAGAAAATTTCAATAGAATATAAACTTTAGTTGAAACTTTTAATCAGATGAAAAATAATCCTCTTTAAATATATTATTATTCGATTGTACTCATTCGAGTAAGCTTTATTCTCTAATGTTTTCGAGTGTTCTAATTTAGATAAAAGAAACAAAAAGGATCGTTTTCCATTATCCTTCATTTAAAAACGAAATGGCAATAATAGTAACGATAGACGATTATTAAAATAATATTAATACGATAGAAACGAAAATTGATTAAGAAGAAAAAAAAAACAAGAGACGATAAGCCATTTTATTCCAGTAACCAACTTGATTTGTTTTTTTTTTAATTCAGATAATCGATCAGATTTTCTCGTTTCCATTAATCGAATGTGTTTTTTTTAACGAATAATTTACGTATCCATTCCAAGCTAGATATACTTCTTTTTTTTTTCTTCTTTTAAACAATTTTTATTATCCTTCTTACGTCTTTCTCGTTTGTGCCATTAGGTAAGAAATAATAAAATCCTTTTTTTTTACTCTCATGATTCTTCCAACGGAAAAGAGCTTTCTGCCTTTTCCCATCGTCAACATTGTCGTTTGGTTTCCTTTGAATATCATACTGCTATGTAAAGTTTGAACGAGATGTTAACTTTATCAAAAGTATTCCGAGTTAAGGAACAAGAAATTGTGCTCCCGCGAGAAAGAAAGAGTAGGGGGTTTTCCTCTCTCACTTTCCATAACCTTCCTCCCTCCCTTCACACACACACACACACACACACTGGTTAAGCATTTTTAATTTCTACTATACTTTTTTTCTTTCCTATTCTAAGATGATTTTTTTCAAAGATTTTTCTTGGAACAATTCCAGGGGTCTTTTACTTAGAGAACGAACCACTCCGTGTGCTTTACTCAAAAAGTACGAAATATTACAAACGAGACAAACCTAACTTATATATTTGACATATATTTTTCTTTTTTGTTCATTTTATCTAAGTACATAGTTTCTAGGAAAAACTTTGACACGCGTGTTATATTTCTAAAGTCAGTTATTTCATTTAAAAAAAAATTAAAAAAATAAAAGGGTTCGCGGAACTGGCCAGATTTGAAAAGAACTTTCCCACGAGAACAATAGAAATTAAAGTAACTGGATTCTCTGTCGTTTTAATGCCGAGATTCTACTGGGTGAACTTACTTAAACGTTTTTACGCTAATCTTGCAGATTTTTTTCAAAAATGAAATAAAACAAATCTAGTAATTGTACTCGTAGAAAAATAATATTCAAACTAAAAGGCCAGATATGAAATGTGTTTTTTGGTGAGTACTCTAACGTCGAAATTGAAAGGGTTAATTTACATAAATCTTTTTATGATGATGTTGCAGTGTTTAATGATATTGCTAACTGATATTGCAGTGTTTAGAGATAATAATAATAATAATAATAAAAAAAAAGAAAATGGAAAATGTAAGAAAGAGGAGAAAGAATGATGAGTGTTGTTTTAGTTCTGGGAAAAGAAAAATGAAATTAAAAGATTAAATTATGAAATAAAAACGAGTAGGAGAGAAAAACACGTTTATGTCAATGAGGAATCAAAATCAGCGACGATCGTTGTCTTGTTTCAACGTGGAAAAGTGGGTTCTCATGACGTTGCTATCTTCCTTCGTGGGTTGGTAATTGTACACAATCACGTGGAGAGCATCACAACGTCAGATACGGGCGTGCCCGTATTACCTTTTATCTCATAAGATTCCATGGTGATTACCTCGACTATGGGCTCGTATAAAATCCTAACTGTATACTGTTTTCAGTAATCTTCTACGATCTTAAAAGCCCACCCTTCTATAGTACTCGCTTTATATCCAACGTGCTTTCGTGCATAGAATCTACTGACTTATCGCCTTTCTTACATGGATCTTTCCCTTGATGATTTTCCAACAAGATTTGCTGTTACGTACGATTGAGAGAACTAGCACGAAGCTAGTTTTTATTTTTTTTAGAGATAGAAATTAGAAATTTTCCTAATTTTATTTCATAAAGTTTATTTTCTTTTTATTATGAAAAGAGCAATTCTTGTCAATGTTATCGAACGGATCTTGTCGATTTTTTTATTTTTAATTCTCGGTATATTGTTTATAGATCTGTACAAATTTGTGTAAAATATATTATAAATTTAAAATAATATTTGTCTTCTTTTTATCATGAAAAGAGGAATTATACAATCATTTCTCAAAGAGAATTATAAGTAATTTTTGCTGACGTGTGAATACATTAACATGAGTTGTAAATACGTAAAAACTTTACCACAAGACTTTACAAGAAAGAAAAGAAAAGAAAAGAAAAATTAAACCTCATTCCTAGATTCGAAGAGTAAAACCTTCTTTTTAGTCTGCCTACTAAATTTTACGTTTTCGAATAGATTATTCGCTGAGTAATAAAAATTGTAGTTTAGTTAACTCGTAAATGACAGTTTAATTGGTTAGAAAAAAGATACACGAATTTATATATAGATTTTGATATATAAATTATATCGTCAGTTAATATTTGGTAACGAATCTATTCAGGTTGATATGTTTCAAGAACATCTTACAAGAACGGGTACACTTGCTATGGCAGCTGTCTAAAACAATTGTGTTAAACTGAACGTAACAATGTGATATTTCGGTTACTTCTCATAGACCAAATAATTAATGTTAAATAATTTCAAATGAGACATATGGTCAATGGAAAATTTATACATTTTATAAAAACATACGTACATACATACACACATACATACATACATACATACATACATACATATTTCATGTTCTTAATTAGACGAAATATTTGATGGTTGGACATGTAATTACTCGACAAAGTTGACGTGTTAGATTCTATTATATTTATATAAAACACATGTATATTATATACGTTCTCTTAATTAAATTGTAACATCGGAAAAAGGGTCATGTCCTGGTTGATGCCAAATTAAATGGTATCGTATATTTTTCATTTTATTTCAGTACACCGTCGGTGTGTCGACGTTGGTGACATCCTGCAGCATCACTCGTTGAGAAGGATGAATTGCAATAAGCTTTGTTGTCTCTCGGATCCCACCTTTTTCACCTTAATCTCGTTTCTTCGTTTTCCTTTCATTCTATTTCTTTTTTTTTTTTTCTTTTTTTGTTCTATACTTTTTCCTTTTTATTTCGAATGTCCTTTGGGAAGATATTCGGTCAGAAGTACTAATAATAAATCGCATTCGTTTTCCATTATTCACATTTCTTTTCATTTTATTAATTACATCAGTTTCTTGCCTTTGATATATTTAATAACTTTTGTCTACTATAAAAAAAAAAGAAAAGGAAATAATAGTAATAATACAACGTACCATTCTACTGACATATATTTGAAATTATATTTCTTTGTTGGCTTCCAAGAGATGATGAGTATGGTTGATTAAAAAAATTTTGTACGAACTATTAGAAAAATTTGATCACTTTTAAATAATATATAAAATATTATTTTTGATAGATAATTATGCAATTACAAGGATGAATCGAATAGAATCAAAGGTTAAATAACAAAAAATATAAAATAATAAATATATAAACCAAGAAACATATAAATACAAAATGATATTTTCGGTAACAGTGTTTAAAAGGAAGCTTAATTAAATGCGAACCACTCAGGAAAAAGGGAGTTTTTATTTCAAGTTTGTTAGTTTTTGCTATTATTAAAATTTGCGATAAAGTGGTGGGGAAAAGAAGAAAAAAAAAGGTAGTAGCAACAGTAATACGTAAAACGAATATATATATACATACATATATACCAAAAGTTATTAGTATTCACATCGTACCATCGTCGTCACGTTTTCCACGATTGCAGTGTTTTTCTTTTACGTGAGCGTCGACCGTTAAGGTTTTCTTCGGAAATCGCGAAGTCGTTATGCGTGCATCGTTTTTAATTTTTTTTTTTTCTGACATGTTTCTTCTTCTTCTTCTAATAAAAAATGCGAAAGAAGAAAAAGAAGAAGAAAAAAACAAAACAGGAAGAAAAATTGTAAGAAACTGTTCTGGATATTTTTCCTTGTCTTATCTTTTTTCCTCTTCTGTTTATATCATAAGAAAATGTATATTATATATATATATATATATATACGTAAACGTTTCATTGAGATGAAAAAGAATATTAATAAAAAAGGAGTAGAATTTTCTGATAATACTGGTACTTTCTAATAGGTCAGCAATCAATGCTGACGTCTTGGAGATAATCACGAAGGCATCTGACAATAAACGTACACGTGTATGTATGTAAGAGAGTGTGTGTGTGTGTGTGTGTGTATGTTGGTTTCGTGCGATGACAGCATTTCTAGGCACAATGCTTGACAACTTAATTGACTGCATTGTTTCGAACTGAATTAACAAACAATTTGTGGACAATGGATCTTTGTATTTATCCATGGTACAAACTGTTCTGTTTTATTATTAAAAAAATTAGATGTTTGATGTTAGAGTATGAATAATAGGGAATATATTTTACATCGACAAAACTTCAATACATTTTATTATCATTTATATCCATTAAGACTTAATGATCGTTTCAGATTATTTCACACGTTTATTTGTATTTAATATATTACATTAAAATAGATTTTGTTAAAGATTATTTTACAATTATCGATTATTCTAATAAATTAATAACGACGCGTGCGAGAACGTAAAATAAAAATTCTTCTTTTCTCTATCTCTCTCTCTTTCTCTTTATTTTATTTTTATTTAGTATGTTTTTTGAACATTTTTGAACCTTTGTTGGCAAATTTTGTATGAACTCGAATTTTGTATGAACTCGAATTTTTTAAAGCTACAATTTACATTACTATTTAACTAATAAAAGAAAATCTTGAAATATATATGAACTAACAATGAATTATTAACGTCGATGCAATCGTTAATTTCTTTGAAATAATACTACTTAATTTTGTTAATTAAATACCAATGGATAATTGAAAAACGGTACATAAGCGATACACAATTCCTCGGCATCCATACCAGCTTCTGGTATTGAAAGCCGCATCATCGTTCGATACGAATGAAGGTTATTCAAAGTTTGTAAATTTTCGTCGTACCGTTCTTTTGATCATCGAGCCAATTATTTTCCTTTCCAGTTCACTCCTCCACTCATCTAACACAGGTATTGCGCAATCCTTCTTTCCGCACCCCTCGCACGACTTAATTACTCATCGTAATAACTCTTGCTTCGTGAAGGTTCCTTTGTAGGTGTATACACATCTACATATACATATACATATACATACCCAATCGGTAAAAGAAGTAAGAAGTTCTTTCGGACTAATTATGTATAGAGGGAGAAAAAGAAAGAGAGAATAGTATGATCAAAATTTCGATTTAACTTCGGAACTTTATAATTTTATAATCAAGCAACGTTTCAAAAGAATTACCACGATGATATATATATTTTAGGGTCAATATATATATATATATATATATATATATATATTTAAATTTGGGGCATTTTATAAAATATCCTACTTGATCAGGTATTTTATACAATGCCTGCAGTAATACATTACCAATAATAATATATATATATATATGTGTATGAGTGTGTATATATGTTTGTATCGATATTATGTGACGTTGTTCGAGAAGGTGGATATCTTAAATTAGAAACTTCACATCTTGTATAACATAGAAAATTTATATTATACGTTAATGTTAGAACTTGCTTGTCAGATAATAATAGATCATTATCCAAGTCATGTATAGATGGAATAGGTATATCGAAAATTCGATACTTTAAACCTCACTATATCTAGTTGACATGGGATGGCTTACGGGCCACTATAATCTCGGATCAGTCAGGATCACATTGATAGATCTTTCATATGACGTCGATGTAGCAAAGGGGTAGAATATAATGATCGTTATATTATATAATTTTTGAAAAAAAGAAAAAAGAAAAGAAGGATATTCCAATGTCTGATTATGAATATTCATACGTCATTTCATTTTATAGGTGTGCGTGCATATGTGTGTCATTAATCCGTAGCAATCATTATATTCATTCGGTTTTCTCCTTTCCACATAAATAATTCTCACGGGATTTGGAATAATAATGAAACATTTAACCTTTGATTAAAATTACACGAAGCTCTTGTTAAGCGTTAGGAAGTATGAAGTACGTGAGGTGGTTGTCAAACATGCTAGAAGCTAGTAAGAGAATTTGAAACTTGTAAAATTCTTTTTAACGTTGAAATTTAGTTTGAAATATTCTTACGAAAGAGGACTAAAAGTATAAACGGTTTTTAGGTTTTATTCGTGGTTGATTGGTTGGAAGAAACTTAGAAATACGTTAGAACAAAATTCTAAATTGCATTTTTTAGTTTGCGTAAGATTTTACATGAAAATAGTTTTGTAAAAATAGTTCTGTAAAAAGTCAACTACAAAAGATGAGATGCGATCATAGGTAAATCGATTTATGGGCCATTTGTATATGTCGTTCGTCATTTAGAGTCAACTTTTATCTGTCCTATCGATATATTTCGACTTTTATCTTAACTTTTGAACGGAAAAATGTCAACTTCGTACGTTGGTTGTATTTCTGTTAGTGCATGTGTGTACAAGAGGGAAATAGTGTGATACGATGATAGACGAAAAGCATATCATATCACCTTCCGATCGATAATTATTTTTCCGACAGGAGCTATCGAATATCCGTTAACGATTATTTTTCCCGATTCAATTATGAAATATCGGTCGATCTGGAGGGAAACAACAACCCACCGGTGGCTTTGCTTTTACTTTGAAACCGTTTATTTGTTCGATCAATTGCGAAGGAATGGAAAGAAAATAAGAAGAACAAAAATAAGAAATTTTATTAAAATAAAAGGAATAAGAAAAGTTTGACGAATTTTTGTTAGGGAAGGGGTTTGGAGAAGTAGGAAAAAGTTAAAAAAAAAAAAATAAAAAAAAGGCTAGATAGGAAAAGAAAGAAATGAAGGAAGAAAAGAAAAGCAAAAAGAAAAAAAAGATAGAAGGAAAGAAAATGTACAGAATAAAAAGAAAAAGAAAAGGTAAAGAAAAAGAACGCATTAAGTAAGCGGTTGAAAATACGAAAAAATCCAGCTTCCCATACTTGAGAGCGTTTTATTTAAAAAGGAGGAATACGTGCTATTTTATAGAACCGTCTGAGTTAAATAGAGGAAAATAATTCATAATTGGTAGGTTTTCCTCCCTCCCCATACCTTCTTCGTGATGGTATTCAGCCAGAAAGTTTCTTTCATCTTTCCAAATTCGCTTCACAGCCCCGAAGATATGAACTTCCAACGAGAGAGAAAGAAGAAAAAAAAAATCTAAATCGAGCGAGTGGGTCGCCTATTTCGCGAATGCATTTTCCATCATTTCGTGGCGTTATCGAATTTCGCGGGCTACGCTCCTCTCGCACGTAGGCTTTTATTCTCGAACGTTGCGTAAATTTTTCGGTCGCGGGGAGAATATAAATCTCTCCCGCATTTTATGTCGCGTGTCTTCGTAAAATTCTATCCTCTCTTTTCTCTCTCTTTCTCTCACTCTCTCTTTCTCTCTCATCCCTTTTTCTCACTCGTGAAAAATTTCGTTCGATCCTTCCTTCTCTAACTTTTTTCTGTGTTTTTTTTTTTATAAAAAAAAAGAAGAAAATTCGAAGATGAAAGGTGTTCTCGTATATTTTATGAAAAATATTCAAATGCATGAATATCTATTTTTCTTTGAGAGGAGAGGGTAAACTTTTCGTTAGTTATTTCATGTTAGAATCATCAAATACTCGAGTAAAATTATCTTATAGTAATTTAAACAGAGATAATTGTACTACCGAGATTGTCAATTTAAAACGATCGATATATTTTTTCTAATGGCAACAATTTCCAAATAATTCTACGCAGAAACACATATGTGTGTTAGGATTATATTCAACTTTTAAATTGATAGAAATTTTATCGCGAAAATACATTTTATTATCGGAGTAATAAAATTGTACATAAATGATAAGAAAATTGGTTCTCACCTGATACGATGGATCGTTTAAAAAAAGATATAAGAAAGTTATCGTAATTTTATGAAATCTCGTCAATTTGTGAAATAAACCAGCTGTGTTGGACGAAATAAAAATACCTCTATTTAGGGGATAAAGGGGATATGAAATGGGATACGAAACATAATTACATACTTCAACTAGGTAATATTTATATTAACACGTTGACTGTCAACTACAAGTTATCTCACAGCTTCTTTACAGATCAATTTTGTACAGCTACGACATAGGTCGTAAAATAGCAGCATAAATATGAATAGTTGGCCTCTGAGAAGAGAAGAAAAAATCAGGGTTGCATCAGAGTAATGTACTATGCTATGCAATACTATAATTAGTGTTTTAGATAATATAATATGCTGAAATTAAATTGGCTTCTAGGACCGGAATCCTTGAAAGTGACGTGACAGTCAACGTGTTATAAATTCAATGATTTTAAAGTTACAAAATTGTTATGCTTCTAAACACTTTCAATACTTTGTACTCTTCAAATATATAAACCTTATCGGTTTATCAGGACTTGTCGTTAAATGGACTTTCATCGACCATCTTTCGTTCTCTCTCTCTCTCTCTTCACTTCTCTTGAGAATAATGTAGCGTAAATCGTCCTGTCTTCCGAAAGATATAAATCCTATTTATCTCAGCCGGCATTTAAGGCTTTCCTTTAGAGAAAATCTCTCTTTACAGTCTTCCTCTGTTTGTCTGTTTTACTCTCTCTCTCTCTCTCTCTCTCTTATACTTTTTCAACATTTTGTACTATTCTAAAACTAGATCTTGAAAAGCATTGTGATTCAATGTTTGTAACGGCTTTGTAACAATCCCTGACGTATTTCTCACGCACGTTTCGTTTCTCTTGTTACACAATGTGAGTACAACCAGTAATGGCAACTCCAACAACAATAAGGAACAACGGATTATTTCTTCGTGTTTTCTTCTTACTCGATCACGTTCCTGGTTTATAGACGACCAGTATCCTTCTCAAACACGTTCTATTTTCTTCTATGACTTATCAGAAGTTGTAAAACTCGGTTTTCGCGAAGAATCGTGGAAAGAGAGAGAGAGAAAGGACTGTTTGTCGGGCCTGTTAGACTTTTCCTCTCCTCCCTCTGCACCCCGTTCGTCGTATATTTTTATCGACATGTTGGAACGAGCGTTGTCCACTTAAATCAAAAACTCTTATCGCGTTTCGAGCCTTTTTATTTCCCGTTCTCTTATTTTTCTTCTTTTTTTTTTTTGAACCTACGCTTATATCCCTTTTGGGATCATAAATATCCTGGGATTTCTCTCGGTTGACGGAAAATACTTCTTCTCTCTCTCTCTCTTTCTCTGTTTATTTTTTTTTTTAGGCTTAACATTTGTTTCTTGTTCGTGGAATTTGACAATCTCATATTGCACGTTTAAAAGTATTCTCACATTAGGCTAACATTCATTCACTTATCATAATTTTGATGGTTTAAAGAAATCATAAAAACTCATAAAAATCTCATGATTTTTAACATTTAGATTCTCTTTGCAAACTCTTGTGATCTCTCTACCTTTCTTTTATTTTTGCTATCTTTCCTTTGTAACTGGAAGGATTTAAAGGATTCGCATAAAAAAATTACCAGAGTAAGAAGATACTTGCTTGAATAACGCATGCTTATACTCGTAAGGTAGGATCAAGTTCATGGAAAGAGATTATGGAAACATAAATTATGTAATTGTTACAAACAATACGCTATTCCCATGCTATCGTTTTTTGTTTCTTACTTTATTTTCTTTTGAGGGAAAAAAAACACGTGCTACTGCTACGTTTCAACGCGTATTATACAAATACATATATATGCATATGTGCATGTATGTTTGTATCAATGACGAATCGTCGAAGAACATCCGTTGCAATAAATTCTCGAGGAACGTTTGTATCTTTTTTTTTTTACCCTCCATCCCTCGTTTCTGCGACTATGCGCGTTTAATGTAACATAACTTCCGATTTAACCCGGGCATAATTTCGCGGATTTATGAGGCGCGGTATGCTTCTCGTGTAATTTCTCCGAGCGATATATGTTACACTTATTCACACGTGTTCGCATTGTTATATACATATACATATACATGTATATATATAAATATATATGTATACATGTGTTTTAACGAGATACAAAAGGATATCATTTTCGTGAGTTTCATTATTTTACATATCCGATAGCGATTCTTCGTAGTAAAACGAGTATGAGTGACACGTTAATCCGTGCACGTTGAATTGCAATTAGAATATATCGGTTTTTCCTTTCCCTTTCTCTCTACAAATGAGCAGATATCAGTATCTATGTATATACGTTCTTGTGTAACGTGTATATATGTGCATATGTGCATATGCATTTGTTTCTGTGTATGTATATATATACATGTATGTCGATAACATATTTGTCGGAGAACATATTGTATATCAAAACGAAAGAATTATTTACGATTTCGAGGGATGTAACTACGATATCTATATATATATAGATATATGCATATACGTACATATAGGTACACGTGTATACAACACCATACGTTTGTTAAATCCGTTTCGTGTTCGGTCGAATATTTCGAATATAAAGCGACGATATCTTGAATAGTCGTGCGAATAACGCTATCTCGCCCGGTCAGATACTACGAAGTATACTACGCGCCTATGGACGTTCGCTTAAGTGGAAAATGGTAATAGGACGGTAAAAGAGTGCGGTTAGGGGCGTTGCAGCGCGTTTTAAACTCGATGAGTCGCGGTTATTTTGCATTGTAGATTCCAATTGTCCAACGGCGAACCACGGGGAAACGTAAAATCTCCCTCGCGGTAAAGGCGCGTTACGCTCTCTTTTTTTCCGTTTTTTTTCCACCCACTACTCCCCATCCTCGCCCTCTTATTTTTTTTGTTATGGTTTCTTTCTTTCTTTTATCCGGTATCGTTCTGCTCGGGTACCGGGAAACTTCATTCCGAGCGTAGCCGAATTCGGAAAATGAAATTTGTTGAGATTCAAACGGACCGGGACTGGGGGAAGTGGAGGGGGACGTGGGCTGGGGTTCGTTTACATTTGGCTAATCGTAAGCTCGAAACGCGACGAATTTCTCTTTATAGAAATAGTTCATATTCTTTTTCTTTTTGTATAAACAATAGTTCAGTTAATTATAGTATTGAACCGCGAAGAATCGTTTGAAAGGTTTTTCTTTTTTGTTTTTTACGAAAACTCCATTTATTTTTGAATGCGATCATCAAAAAAAGTTTGATGGTTTTCTCCTCGTAACGCGAAAAATGAACGATCTCGTTTGGATGTGTTTTTCTTTTTTTCACCAAGTGACACAGTTATTCACCGACAGATTGCCAGTAGTATATCTTTTTCTTTGTTTTTTTTTTCACAAAACGAAATATTCTTCTTTTTCCCTGTGATAGGGACGTACCCTACGACTTAGTAGATTCCCCTTGGGATAGCCAGGAGCAGTTTCTAGGATTTCGCAAAACGTTAGGAGAATAACGGTCCAAAATTGAACACGTTCGCGAGAGTTCCGTTAGCGAGATCTTAAATCGAAATCCCTACGAATGGGATTCGTACGAAGGTAAGGTAGGGAAAGGTAGGTGAGTAGGTGGGTGGGTTTGTTGGTTGGTTGGTTGGTTGGTTGGTTGGTTGGTTGGTTGGTTGGTTGGTTGGGTACTTCCGATAAACAAGCTTTATTTCTACAAGTGAGTAGTAGCCTTCGTTTGAATGTACCAAATGATTCGTGAATAAAGTGGTACTTTCAATTCCGTTGAGAACAAAGACCGTTATCATGTAGGAATTAAGTTTAAAGCGAACTTTGACGGGGAGTTACGTATTACCATGTGGGAACCATTATGACGCTAGGCGTCGATTATGTATGAACGAGTTAACGTTAAAGTTGTATGAAATATTTCGAAGTCATTCTAAATTCCCCCGATTTCTTCTTTTCGTCCCATTTAATATTAAATTTGTCTAACTGGATACGGAAGAGGAAACGAGGAAACGTTTTTTAACAGCTCTTGTGGGAATAAATGAATAAAAATATACAGATTTTTTTTTTTATATTGCGATCGAATAAAATAAATTCGGATTTTATAAAAACATATAAATTCGTTAGAATTAAATAAATAAATTGAGATTTATAAAAATATATTAATTCATTAGGATTAAATAAATAATATTCGGCTTTATAAAAAATAATAGAAATTTATTAACGTTAAATGAAATAAATTTCGACTTTATTAGATTTTGTAATTGCAATATAATCGTAAATGAAAACTACCGGTGGTTAAGTGGAATGCGGTGCAATAGAAGAAAAAAAAAATTGCAAAGGAAAGGAAATTTCGAGGAAGGGGAGGAAAAGATAAGAATAAACAAACATAAGATATATATAATAGAAAGAAAAATCATTTGAACGCAGTATTATGGGTTGGGTTAAAAACGATAACGATATGCAGGAAAACGGGCAAGCAGCTTTTGGCCGATTAAAGGAAGAAGCAGGAAGAAGAAGAGGAAAAGGAGTAGAAGGAGGGTGAGGTCACACGTGCGGATAAACACGAGTTCTTGCATAATGTTTGTACCAACGCTTTCGTGTTTAGCATAGTATGGCTTTCATCATAAACTAACATAAAGCTCACTTGTCAGAAGCTGTTTTCGCCCAGTTGGTAGGAACCTGGTGACAAGGCGCAATAAGTCGGATAGAGCGAGTTGTTACATCGTAGTAGGAATCTAGGAGTCTAGCTGATCAGACGGGTAAAGCGGATTCGGCCAACCTTAATCTGGCTAGCAAACGCCTAGGATGAATGTTCAACGTGAGAATATCTCCTGGTATTAGATAGATACTTTGGGAATAATTTTTTTTTAAACCTATGAAAATCCCTTTTTCGATAAGATGAAACTATTTCAATCACACGATAGATAGATGGATAGATACCAGCTGAAAATCACAGATTTAACACACGTCGAATCTCTTACGCGATATGAACAATTTTTTATTTCTTTTCTTTTCTTTTCTTTTCTTTTTTTCCTTTCCCCGTTAAGCGTTCTCTCGCATATCGTGTCTTATCACGAATGACATTTTTTTATTCTTCTATTCTTTTTAAACGTTAGTCAGACTCGGCACATCGGATAGCATCATATTTGTCTTTAATGGTGTCACCTGGCTGGTTTTTTAAGCAGTTTTTAAGAATTTATTTTGACGACCAATAAAAAGATAGAACTTTGAACTCTTTGTGATATATTTATTAACATTTCAGTAGTGTATACAAAAATTTTCAGACATAAATCTCCGTAAGAACATAAGTTGTATAGCTTCAAAGATACCCATCTTAAAAAGAAGGTTGTTGTATGTCTGATAATCTTGCTTCGAAAAAAATAGAACCACTCGGAATTTCCAAATGATTTTACTTTCATCCTACGATTAAATATATGCAGAATCTACTGTTAAAATTTCTAAGCAATCGGTCTAACTGTTTTTGAGATATCCTGGAGCCAAGTTGTAAAAACACAGTTTTGAGTAAAACCGAGTACGATTTAAACTATGAAATATACACCTGCTATTCTAACAGCTGTAACTTTCCAACCAATTCGAATATTAGAAAAATCATTTTACCAAGATATTCTAAACATGTTTATGAATCAATTTATGCAAAAAAAAAAAATTCCATGTTTTCAACCCATAACACGGGATGACTGTTAAGTTTGAAATTCAAAGAAGACTTTCCGCCAGGTAGAGATTTCTTTATTAAAAATCTTTTATCCGATCTCTCTAGCAGAGAAAAATTCTATACTTTTCTTTTTTTTTTCTTCTCTTCTTCTTCTCTCTCTCTCTCCCTCTCTCTCTCTCTCTCTCTCTCTCTCTCTCTCTCTCTCTCTCTTTCTCTTCCTTTCTTTCTTCGAATAGGTAGGATAAGTATTGTACTTTCTAGAGTTATTCAAAGCTATTCCTGTGGGTATCTTTCAGCGGTTTAACTCTTTTTTTTTACACGTCTCCTTTCCTCTCCTCTCCTTCTTTCATCTTAAAAACTACTCTCTTATAAGAAATAAGAGCTGATTTAAAGTTATTTAATATTTTACGTTCATTAACCCCTCGGTGTATTTAACGCTATTAACGACAGCAAAGAAAAAAAAAAAGAAAACAGAGAGAGAGAGAGAGAAAAGATTTAACCAAAGATAGAATTCAAGCTGTTCTTTCTTCGACGAACAATTTTACCCACAAAAGAGGAAGAAAAAAAAAAGCTAATGAGATTAAATAAGTAGCAAAATTGTTTGAACGTTTTTTTACGAGGGATGAAAAGGGGAAGAGGGGACACGGGGTCTTTAACAAGCTCTCATAGTTTTTATTTTGGTGGATTCGAGGGGATAGGAGGGAAAGTTCGTTAGGGGATCGGAGATTGGAACGATCGATGCTCGAAGTTAGTGAAGTTGTTCTGAAATAAAAACCCTCTCTACGGGGGGTTTTTTTTTTCTTTGTTTTATGTTTTTCTTTTTTTTATTTCTCCGAAAAATCGTGCTACCTTTTAAGCTTCTACCAGGAGGAAGAGTAGAACGATTTTAACTGCAAGGGGCAAAAAGAAATTGTTAGAATCGCGAATCCTCGTACGCTTTTCAGAAACGAGAAAGGTAGTCGAGTCGGTAGGAGGAAAAAGGTTTGAATTTTGCATGAATTACAATTGCTACGATGCGATTTCTTGAACCTCGCCTAGGAGGAATCTTATTTTACAAATATATATATATAGAGAGAGAGTTCTTGAAAGAAAAAAAAAAAAGAGAGAGATTTTATTCTTTATCGATCGAGAAAAGAAAATCTTTGAACATTTTTAATATCTCGTTTCTCTTGTAAAAGAATATTATTATTGTTTTTAGGAAAGAGGTGGGAGGGTTCGTTAAAAAAAAAATTCAAATATTACCGAATGGGTATACCTCTTCCTGCAATTAGTCGTCCAGTACCATTACTGGATTCGAAGAGATATAATAATTATTATTATTTATATTAAAGTAATTATTTACTGTTATTTACTTACTACCAGAATGATTTTACGTCTACAAATGTTCATTGCTTTAACTGTAATATCAATAATTGTTATTAACCCTTTTAGCACCAGCGAAAAAAACGTGCATAAGCGAAGAAAACGGGCCGAATCGGTGAATTTGCAGAGGTTTACGAAAATGTTCGTAAAAACGAAAGTAGAAGTGATATTTACAAAATATTAAAAGCAGCATATTCGGAAATAAAGGGAGAATAAAACGATACGAATTGTTTTTTATTATTTGTTGAAAATCATAAGAATAACATGAACATAAGACATAACAAAAATCGTACAAAGTGATTTCTCTTTTTCAAATGGTTATTGCACATAAAAAAAGTCATCATTTGGTCATAGCTCTATATACATCTTTTAGTATAATATATAGACATTGCATTTTGCAATCATTTGCAATACAATAACAGAAGTCGGATAATAAAACGGAAGGATAACGCTATGATGCACGGCAAGCGTCAGACAGATCTACTACACAAGTGGATCGTGCAGCTGGTAATACGTCACTAAAAGAAATATAAGTGTTATTATATTCTGCGTCATCCATGTTCGTAACAGGGTATAATTTTTTCAAGAAGGTATCAACAAAACTGACAAAATTTACTACTGCTAATTGTGTCTCTATGAAAACTTTGATGGTTTTGAATACTGACTGCACGTTAGAAGAATCAAGAAAGACTGAAAAAGATTTTATGCTTGCCGAGTCGATGCACGCATCCCACTTGAATATTCCGATAACTATAATAAACATCATAAAGATTGCGATAACGGTCCAAAGAAACTATCCCGTGTCGACAAATATCCGAGGGATATCCCGTTTCTATCTTATCGCTCTAACATATACAGACCCGCGGCACTAATCAGCATAAAATATAACAAAAAGTTTAATCTAATAACAATTTTTCACTTGTTTTGCATCGAATATGAACCATTTTAACATTTTATAAAGTTATTTTGAAACACAGACCTCTTCTGATGAATACAATAAGGCCCCAACGGAGGCGCAACGATATATCGTCGCTGGTATTCTTGGCAAGTGCATCGAACGACGATATATCGTCGTTCGGTGCTAAAAGGGTTAATATATACGCGGATAAATTTTCAACCGAACGAGAAAATCTCTGACGATAATAAACGGGCAAGCCAGGTTTTAAATTTATTCATCAGGTATAATAATATTCGATTTTACTTAACGTAAATTTATTAATATTATAATAATAATAATTATTATTATTGTAATTATTCTACAAAGTTTATTTCAAAGCCAAATTTTTTTTTTAAAATAGCATCGACCGACACAGATGGATTATTTGTTATTTCTTTTTTTAATATCCTCCGAGGACTAACGCAAACATGTTAGCTTTTTTCTTTTTATCTTTCTTTCTTCTTCTTCCTCCTCCTCCTCTTCCTCCTCCTCCTCTTCCTCCTCTTAGGCAAACGTCGAGATCTTTTTAACTTCACCAAACGGTTGTTGACTCACGATCAACTTGAAGTTCCAACTATTTGTCGTGTTTATGTGTGTCTTGTTCGTCTCCTTTTATTTATTTTTTTTAACAGATTGAAATGGTATTTCTTATTTAAACAAAGTGTTACCTCTTCGGGATACTTTATTTTTTTTTTCCTCAAATATATAAGATGATATTTCAATTTTTTTTAAAAATAAATCATTACAACTGTCTCGTTTTCGTTTTTACTCGTTTAATATTTCACTCACGTAATCTTATTCATATCTCGTACGTAGTCAGATTAGGTATTTAAATAGAGTACCGAAATTCTATCTTTAAGATATATCTACTATTACGTATATATTTAACTTGTATTAACTTAATGGCAATCCTAAAATATTTTTCCCTATTTCTTTACGACGAACATACTTGTTAGTCAAACTGTTTAAACTCTGATACAATCCTTAATTCATAATATTACTACAAATCATATAAATTTGATGGTTATATGAGTCCCACTGTTAATGTATTTTCTGTAATTAATGAAAAACGATTTAGATAATTGGTACACACTTGGTAATTCTCTTCTTCTATACACCCAGGTACATACCGACATTAGAAATAGAATTTATTTGTTAACTTAGAATCAATGGGAAGGTTATAGGTAGTATGTGGTACTTAAACTTGTCCATTAGCGGCTACTAGGGCGTGTACAGTGTACTGGGTAAAGTGTAATAGCGAGGCTTTTAACCAGTATAGTTGAGAGGAAACAGTCGTCTAGTTGTACTCTACGTGCTTCCGGCTATGTTAGAATTGAACGTTAAGCAAAATAGCCAGGGCAATCCGAATCATTTCAAATTCTCTGTTACCCTGTAAACTTCCCGAATCCGTAATACGGTGTTTAGAATGTAAAGCTTCGATGGAGATATCTTGGATCCCTAATCGATTCATCCATTTAAACTAGCCCTAATAACAAACAGTACCTTTAATTATTATCATATAATATTTTTTATTTTATTCGGGTTTTGGCCAAAATATATGATTTGCAGTTTTGCTACTTTACACACCCTAATTTAAATTCATATAATAAGATTGTGTAAATTTACTTCTCCCTCCCAGCCCCCATGATTAATTTAACCCTTTTTACATCATAGTTCTAAATATGCAAATAATTTTAATAATCGGACTCTACTGTCAATTGATCCGTATTTCAGGACATTATTGCACTTATCCCCATTAGTTTTAAAATAATTATAACTAAAATAGTATAACAAATGTATATAATTTTTTCTAGTAAATATATATATATATAGAATCAAATGATACTACAATTTAGCGAATTTGATAAAAGATTATAATAAAAAATAAAAGTATGGCAATTAAACGTAATTAAACAAAAGACATCGAGGAGAAAAGTTTGTGTAATTAGAAACGTAAAAATTTGCTGATAACGCACGTAAAACTTATTTATTTCTCATTACTTCTCGGGAATATTCCAGCTGACTGTTTCAGATTAGCAAAAAGTGAAAATCTTCGGGTGCATATATATTCCGCGGTTGGTGATAAGCGAACATTGCGGTTTGCGGAATATTCCGCAACTGGTTGATCAGTGACATCATGTGCAGATTATTCCGCTTGCGCGAATGCAGAAGAGTTAGGGATTAAAAAACTCGACGATATTTAAACAATAAAATAAATAGTAAAAACAAATGTTATCAAAATGACTATTTCAACTTTTACAATGATCAGATTTCAATATGTCATGATCGGATTAAATGTCTTTAGAATAATTAGGCTTTAATTGAAAATAATTAATACTAAAATAGTATTTTTATTAACTTAATAAAACAAAGCAGAGTCACTTTCCTAATTTTTACATCGAAATAAAGAAAAAATGACGATTAAATCATTGAATGAATTTTTAGAAATAAATAAATAAATATATGGTATATATGAAAATATTCATAAACCTAAATCGTTTTCAATCATGTCCATTAACACGTACCGTGCCACGTGTAACATCGGTGGTACACGCAGACATATTTATTTAATGTGCTGAAAACATACATGATAAATTGAATTTTGTTAAATATATTTCTTTGAATTGATAAATATTGTGTGATAATATAACAATCTTTAGGCAAAATTGACTTGGCACGTAACGCATTGAATATAATTTTCATCTCTCAATCTTAACGCGATATGAATTGAAAGAGTTTCTAAAAAAAAAGAAATAATCATCGAAAAGAAAGTAAATATTCTCGTATTATTATTCCATGAATATTCAAACACGGAAGGTAATAATAATAATATCTTTATCTTTGAAATAGTGAAATGACATTGAGAAATTATTCAATGAAAAGAAAAATAAAATCTTAAAAGAAAGTTATTTTTGTCGATATCAGAATTAAACTCAAATATGAATAACTCCTAATTATAATAAAGATTCATTTTTATCCGATAACAAAATCAATCCAATAGGGTACCTCGTTTTTATGAAAAAAAAAAGATCTAAAAATTGGAGGTAATCCATAAAGTCGATGAAGTTTTTTTGCTCGAAGGGATCTTTGCGAGGAGATGGGAAAGATGAAAGGAGTTTCTTTCTGTTCAACAGAGAGGGAAGTTTGGTATGAAGGCGCTAGACGAGCTATCGAGGCACGAATCCGTGCGGCTACGAACTCAAACGGAGCAGGATCAGGAGGAGGAGGAGTTGGAGGAGGTGGGAACATACCACCGAGTGCCGTAGCACGCGGGGTCGTCCTTTTTGTTGGCGACGGCATGGGGATGAGCACCCTTACTGCTGCGAGAATACTTTCGGGTCAACGTCATGGAAATACTGGGGAGGAAGCTCAGCTCGCATGGGACAGTTTCCCGGCCGTGGCCCTTTCTCGGGTAAGTCGTTACTTCTCAAAATTATATCACCTTTGATATATATATGTGTATTTCATTTTTATTTGATATATATTACATATTATCTGGGATAAACGATTTATTTATTGTACATTAAAGAAGTATCATTAGTGATAAATATCTTATACAATGAATCAAAGAAGTATTCGTAATCTTCTTAGAGTCAATTTTAAAACAACTTGATATCTGCTTGTAATACAATATTTTGAAAATTTTTTATACACATAAAGATACTATTCTATGATTCTGTTAAGATAGATATCTTTAAAATTGATAGATATTTTTTATTGCGTAAAGAACATTTTATTTTAAGAAAGCGTACAAGTTTTTATATAGTAATTTTAGATTAATTAAATTTATATATTATATTGAAATTTTAGATAAGAAAATTGCTCTTCCTAGATATATTCAATTTTTCAAAAGTATTGAAAGATGAAAAAAGAAGGTCAAACTAAATATTACTTAGAAAAATAATCATTGTATTTTTTATTATATCTTATCGGTCAACTCGGTCAACTCGGTCAACTCGGTCAACTCGATCAAGTTCTTCACGAAAGTTTCTTCCTTTACTTTCCTTCTTTCTCCTCCAATTTCCTTCTCCCCTATCTCTCCCACTTTCTCTATTATATTTGGTATGGAGATGCTTGTGATCCTCCTCCCACACATCTCATAAATAAAAATTTAATAATTTCCATTTTTGTGCACTTTAGTACAGTGACATTATTTTAATACAATAATAAATTCAAAGGACGATGGGAGTGGGGTAGGATTAGTTGTAGCAAATATTACGAAAAAAAAAACAAATTTCCACTTCGTTTCTAGCTTAGAAGCTTGTATTATTTTAATCGACTTTGAAAATATCGACCCTACCACAGAATGCGTTAACGACTTAACGCATTTTCGTTGAATCAAAAAAAATTATGGAACGAAACGATAATCAACGCGAGGTTGACGAAAAATGAGTAAAATAAAAAGGAAGAAGAAAGCAAAAAAAAAGAAAAATACAAAAAGAGAGAGAAAAAATAATAACTCGTAAAAGTAAAAGTAGATTTTTATTTCTTTCTTTTTTTTTCATACGGTTGAAGAGTAACAATGTTGCGACGACAGTAGTGCTTATGTAGTTTAAAGTAGAACCAACTTTAGTTGTTACACCTAACAATGCTGGTAATTAGAGCGCAAGGGATTAATATGATTTTATACTTCCTCAAAAATTACCTTTTTTTTATTATATATTTTACTGTTATTTATCAAAGAATTGCAAAAACAGAATATTAAACATTTTTTCTTTTTCTACAAAATTAAAACGCATCAAGATTCTAAAAGAAATTTCATTTAAGAGAATTTAATTGCATTTCTTTATTCCTGCTTTATTTATCCTTTTTTCTCTTCTTACTATCTCTCTCTCTCTCTCTTTCTCTCTCTCTCTTTCTCTAATTCTCTCTCTTTTACTAAAAATGATATTCATGTAAAATACTCGTATCAAAAAGTATCAAAATTGCGAAGGTATCATAGAAAAAAAAATGGTTTAAACTGTAGTCTGCTATTATCATTTTTTTTTTGTAGACTAGTACTTTTTCTTTCACAAGGGATACTATTCTCGTTTCATTTTCATCCCACTCTCATTCCAGTTCTTTCTATGATACTAGCAAGGATATTCAACGTCGTCTGAAAAGCCTTTCGAGATCGAGTTCCTTTGAGATTTCGAAGATCGTCTCTGTGGATCTTACCTCCTTCGCTTATTATCTCCTTCCGCTTCGCATAAATCTCCTCGGCTTCGATTCAACTTATGCACCCAACTCGAACTTTTTTTTAAAACCTCATAGTTATTTAGCTCTCTCTCTCTCTCTCTCTCTCTCTCTCTATTTCTATCTTTCTATCTTACACATAGATTATTATTTTCATATATTCTTTAGTTTTTTTTTATTTTGGATAATTATTTTCTTAACACTTGACATGCGGGCAACGTATTTTTATGTTTTTTGCAGTCTATCACTGAAGCACGGGTCACGTAAAAATACGTATTTAGTAGATAAAAAAAAATGTAAAATAAAAAAGTTTCGTTCATAAAAACAAGAAGTAGTTTTCGGTTTATTGAGATTTTTTTGAATAACCAAACTTCTGCACGATTCACGAAAAAACGCCCGCTGCACACGTAATTCAGCGACGAATCATACCCGCATGCCAAGTGTTAATAACCTTCTTTGATCTTATGAATTGTGCGATGATCGCTTGTATGCATATTTTCGATTAAAGCTTTTCTCATACGTTGATTGACCAGAAACAGTAACCAAAATTATGATATTAATGTAAAAAAAAAAACTAAAACAAATTAACGCGTTAAAACAACCACGTGTTAGATACGTGGTTCTCATTTTATGCGCGAAAAAATGTACCACGTCTCCCACACGTTGTTTCAATACCAAAAAGAGGGGTTAAAGTTGTTTTATTGATTACAAATCTATAATTAAATTCCATTTAATTCATTTTATTTTTAAATTAAGCGATTAAAAGATTAAAATAAAATATATTTCGTCGATTAAAACAAAATTTGATTGAAAGTAAAATAATAATAATAATAATTATTATTATTATTATAAAAACGTATCGATATAACAAGTTGACAGTTCGACGATTACTATTTTTTTTTGTCGTTGTTTTATTTTTTTCCCCCAAACGTTCTTTATTTTTTGCCAGAGATGCCAGAGAGAGGTCTAGAATTTCCACTCGTTCTTTTCTTTTCTTATTCTTTTACTATTTCCGTCGCTTTTCTCTTGAGAATTCGTTCCCTCGGAGACTTGGGAATCGCGGACAGGAAGAAAAAAAGAGAGAATGAGGGAAAGAGAGAGAGAGAGACCGAATAGAACTTAGCAGTCCAACGGGATTTCCAGGAGAGCGCATCACCATTCACCAGAGATCTCCTTATTATCCTGAGAATGTAACTGAGTTTTCTATCTTTATCGAGAGTTATGAAGATATCCGTTTTGTTTCTTTATTTTTTTTTTTGTCTGCTTCTCAAATTTCTTTTTAGTGTCATTACAATATAGACATATACGAAGATAAAGCCATTTAAGATTTAACATAAGAATACTAATTGTAAGTTAGTTTTTTTAAAGTAACTATAAAATATATCGGGTCTGTGATTGGACCAAAAGCCACTAACATATTCATCCCATTTTTAACGAGAACAATTTTCAATACTTATTTTAATTTAATTTTATTTTATTTAACAAGATAAACGTATAAGAATATTTCTAATAGTAAGTCATTTCCTTTTTTTTTCTTTTCTTTTTAATGCATTATTTAAAGAATACAATTGTTGTTAATATAATTAAATTGTTATTGTATTATTAAATCCAAGAGCTTGAAAATGTTGTTCATCGATAATTATCCGAAAGTTCGTTCTGAACATTGTTTGATCGACGTTGGTCGTTAAAATTACCATCCATAAACTTTTCTAATCAATTTTAAATGCATTCTGTTTCTGATACAGTATCATCCTAATAAACGTTACAAATTATTATTTTTTATTTCTTAACAATTGATTTTATTTTTCCCGGGTAAAAGAAAAGTAATGAAGCACCATGCATTAACTGGCATTGATTAAATTTTTTTTTCCATCTAGTTCATTGTTTAATTGCAAACAATTTTTAATTAATTGCGTAATCGTGACCGAGTGATATAAAACTTTCAACATGTTGCATCGTTACTCATAATTAATGGGGAAAACGAATAAAACAATAGAATATATATAGCAATAGTGTGTTTTATTGCTATTTCTAATTGACACCAACCACAGGAGACTTGTTAGATTTAAACTCTTAATGGAGTTATTTAATTACTATAAACCAGTTACTTAATTTTAAAGTTTTTTCCCTTGGGTTAAATATTTCTTTTTGTCTATCAACAACAACAACAACAACAACAACAACACCGTCTTCTTCTTCTTCTTCTTTTTCTTTATTATTCTCACATCTTTTTCAGTAGTTGTAAATTTATGTTCTTCTCTCTATTTATTTCAACCACGGAAGAGAATTACGGAAAATTTATTCGGGCCGTGCTCGTTCCCAAGCTTTCGAGCTTTTACCTTTGACTTTGTACTAACTGTGGCTTAGAAAGCTTCTCGTTAATGTCCCTTTCATGCAATCTTCATTTGGGAAGTCGAATTTCCCTTCTCGTGTAATTTTCTTTTTACTTACCATGTTGCGATGATCTTACGTTTTTCTCCTTTTTTTTTTTCTCCTTTTTTTTTCTCCTTCTTTTCTTTTTAATCTATGCAATCATCAGTGGATTTTGTCTTCTTTCTCTCTCTCTCAATTTTTTATTTTTTTCTTATTAAAAAAATCTTGATTGTTTTCCACGTGTATAATCATTAAAATTGTTTTTTACTTATTACCATGATTCCATTTATTTGCCAAATCAATTATCTCTAACAAAATAAAATAAATAAAATAAATTGCTATTTTATTTATTATTCAACAACCGTACAAATGTTGGTCATTAAGCGATTTCTCTCTCTCAATTTTTTATTTTTTTCTTACTAAAAGTTCTTGATTAATTTCCACGTGTATAAACATTGAAATTATTTTTTTACTTAATACCATGATTTCATTTATTTGCCAAATCAATTATCTCTAATAAAATAAAATAGATAAAATATATTAACATATTATTTATTATTCAACAATCATACAAATGTTTGTCATTAAGCATTCTTAAGTTTAATTTTAAAAGAAAATTAAATTCAAATCTACAAAGTTGAGCATGAATCGAATGGTTGGATAAGCAAATTCTAAATGCTAAGTTAATAGTATTTTGTTCTTTGAATTATTATCATTTACAACCGATGTTACTAATTGGAAAATGTAACGGTACATTTTCACGCGAGAGTTATTAAAATATATAAATAATTAAACATAAGTAAATCTTTAGTTTTTTCCCTCTGTTACAGAATATTATTAAAGGATAAAATACATCGTTAAATTTTAATGACTAAATATTATGTTCAATCCATGTACCCCACGCGCGCATCAAAAAATTAATACAACAAATTTTTAAATAAACATTTAAAAAATGTTTTTATCGTAAAAAACTTTTAAAGATAATTAAGAATAATTCAATTTCGTTCAGTTTAGTTTAGAAAAATCTTCTTTATCTCAATTATCATTAATTAACCTCGTTATTCAACGATCCGGTAAGACTACGAAATGTCTGTGTGAAAATTAGTTACGAACGAAGAAACGTTTACGGTCTGGTTAATGAATTAAAAGAAGTTTCTTATATTTTGTTTTGTTTTTTGTTTTTTTTTCTACATCTCCCTCTTCTTCTTCTTCTTTCTTCCTTCTAACTTCGTCCTTATTAATTTGTAAATATTTCATTGCAAGACGAAAAGAGGGCTTAGTTTCTTTCAACTTTTAAAACGCAACAAGTCGTGTACAAGGTATGGTGATGAAATAAATACGAATTTAATGTGACGCCTGTTAAAACGTCATACACGACGTTAAAACCTGACGATAAATAATATTACTGACAGTTTTATATTACCCGTTTGTGTATTGATCATTTTTCATACTCGTTAGTAGGTTGTGATATTTTCCTTTTTATTATTAGTAAACATAAATCGTTAACGATTAAGCTGGTTTATATAAAACTGACATAAATCATCTAACTTATTATACTCTCACGAATGATTTATTTAACGAATTATACTTGAATTATCTTCGGCAATTACTATCGGTCATTACGTAGAATGAATAACGATTATCTCGTCAGTATTTCTCTGGGTAGTAACTTGGATTAGGTTTAATCGTTTATCACTTTTTGATTAGCAATTAAATTCTGATGAAATAGAATAAAAAAAAAAAAGAAGACGTTGTAATTTTCTATGTAATTTCACTCTGGTTCACTTTTTCCTTGTCATCCTTGTCATCCTTGTCATCCTTCCTTCTTTCCTTCCTTTCTTCCTACCTTTCTTTATTTTCGTCCTCATTTCTTTCTTTCTTTCTTTCTTTTTACCCCCACGTCGAGAGTCAATTTCTATTCATATTATTTATCCGTAGCACCATCTTTAACTTCAAAGTTCCGTTTGGAAACGCAATAAATTGTGCTCGTTGACACATCGAGAACGGGTACGACGTGACACGCATGTCTCACTGATTTTGTTTCGATGTAAACGACAGGATGCACACCACGTATCCTGCATATTTCAAACGACTCGAGAAGAAGGATAGAAAGTAGGATTTTGTACGTAGCTCTAGTAGTATTTATATACATACTCTACGAACGAATACGTTGTATTTACGTATGCATGCATGTATGTATGTAAAAATAAAAAATATTTCTCGCATATAATAAACAATACTCGTTTATAGTTGACAAACGAATTCAAAAATGTTGCTCGTTGATCTCGCTGGATATAAATCTAATTAAAAATATACTAAATATACTATTTTGTTTTAAATGTAAACATTTAAAAATCTTATTACATAAAATAACAAAATATATAAAATAATATGTCTCAAACAATAATGAAAGTAGGAAAGAATACTCGAAAAAAGAAACAAGAAAAGTAAGGAAAAGTTCTAACAAATAAAATGCTAAGAAAATGAAAAAGAAAAAGAAGATGAAGAAGATAGAAACTGTATCAGAGATTTAGGTTACAATCGTTAAGAACTTAAAAGGAAAATTCTTTATAAGAAGAGAGTTATAACAAAAGGAAAAGAAATTATTCTAATATAAAAGGAAATTTAAAACTAAGGCGAAACGGTAACAATACGTCTCGTTTTGTTTAAAGCCGTATGTGTCTGATCGTTTTAATGAGGTTAATAAAATAACAAAAGCGACATATCTATAAATATAATATTAATTAATAATAATTATTATTATATTGTCAATATTTTTTGTTGTTCTTGTTCTTTATTCACGATCGTAGAGAAACAAATAATTCGATCATTAATTTCTCCACTTTTAATAATACCCGACTAATAAAAGAAATTGACGATACTGGAAGGAAATAAGATTCAAACAGGGCAACGTTTTAAAATCCAATTACGCCAACGTTCCTGGCAATATTCATGGGGATAGGGGAAACATGAAAATCAGTTTGACGTATACTGTCGACTTTATCCTTTTTATTTTTATTTTTTTTCATTCTCAATTATTCATTTCTCGACATTGCGTTCCCCGATGCGTCGTTATCGTTTGACACATAAAATACAATAGTTATTATTATTATAGTACCGGATATATATTAAAACTGGGGAAAATGGAATTTTAACAACACTCGCAGGCTTTCACAAGGAAAGCAGCAAATAGTGTATTATGCGGCTTCTGCTTGTAGACGGTCCTTTCATTAAGGCGGTTATGTTGTTATAGCGATCATGAACATTTCTCTTCTTTATTGCACTTGTACCCACATTACACATATACGTATTTATATTTATATATATGCATAAGAGTGTACATTAATATATAGTGTACATATATATATATACACAATACATATACAAAACCAAAATATATTCACATACAAGGATAGGAGAAGTTACGGAAAGAGTGATTTTGATCTACATATAGACACACCTGCTTGTTATTATATCTTCTTGCATTTCGTTGTTTCTTCTCTTCCTGTTCAAGAAATATTCATATCATACTGCGCACTTTGTTTCCATTTTCCATTAGCATCCATTAGTATGATCGTTGCTAAATGAAAAGCTTTGTGGTGCATTGCCAAATGTCCTGGAAAAGTATGTCGTTTACTACATTGATGTATATGTATATATATGTGTTTGTGTTTACTTAGAAAGCAACGTTTACCGGTAAACACATTTTCCAACTAGGTCGAAGGAATAGAACGTTTCGACGGTTAATAATTGTCGAGAATAATTTAAAAGGTCAGCAGTAGTTACTGGTTAGAAGTAAAAAGGGAGGGAGGTGGAAGGATGGTACTAGTCTTCTTGGTGCATCGATCAAGTACCAAAAAGAAGACCAAGTTGCTTCTTTTTTTTCTTCCCTCTTCCATCTTCGTTTTACTCCCCTTACCTCCCTCCCTCCCTTCTCACCATCATCCCATCCTTTCTTTGCTTCGTGCTGAAGCGTAACTTGCTAATGACGCATTAGCATAGAGCTTGCTGGGTAGGTACCTTTAATTAGGTATTCCTTCTTCAGAGTTACAAATTAAAATTACCCCGAGAGAAAGAGTGCAATAGAGAGGAGGGACATAGTTACTCGTGTAATTTTATTTTCGACACGTGGTGACTAAGCACACACACACTGACATACTTACATCCATACACACTTACACAGAAATATATAAAACGTAGCAGATATATACGCAACATATGTATATGCATATATCCAACGTACACGAATATCTGCATACGCAACAACTAGAAATAGTCGATGTAAAAAATTGGTTTTTTAGAAAAATTAATGTAACGTACTAATTTAATAGCAACGACTTACGCAAATATTAAGTGGAAAGCAACGTCGTTATTTATTTTTGTTGTTGTTGGCATGACTTAAAAGTAGATTCTGATTAGATGATAAATGATAAACAAATACATATTGGTATGCTCGGGAAAGACGTTACTTTCCGGTCTATCTAATATGTGTAATCGGTTTCGATCGAATCTTAAAAATTCTGTTTCACTACTTTTCTACCCTTTTGTTATATGTTGGTTCTTTTTTTCTTTTTTTTTAATTAACGAAGAACAATAAGCAATGGTGTTCGATTTGAACTAACTTGACACGTATCAATAGATTCGTAAATTGGTGCTCAAGTGTTTTAACATATCTCTCTCTCTCTCTTTCTCTCTCTATCTGTTTCTTTCATTCGTAGCTATTTATAATGTAGGAGACTAGAATCTGTTCTGGGCAAGCATGACATCCGTTTGAGCAGCAAGCAGCGCGTCGACCCAATAGTTCTGAAAAGTTTCCTACCAACGAGGAACTTGTTATCGTTGAATGCATCTGATTCCCAACGGGCGGTAACGCCGCGTGGAAAACTCGTAACGGTCTGCGAGCTTTTCATGGAAAAATATAAAATTCTCTTTCCCCCTCTATTCTTTTTTTTCCTCTCATTCTTTATTCGAAAAAAAAAGAAAAAATATAGAAAGAATAAAAAGAAATTATCAGCAACGGTGTCCAGAGTAACTTTATCATATGAGTAATTATTTTTTAACAAACACTTATTATCAGATAGATTTTCTTTCTATATATAATATAATTATATATAATATTTTATATTTCAGAAAAAATTTAGCCCACAGAGGGTTAATTAATTTATTGAAATATTAGGTCTACCGAAAAGTTCTGTTCGATTTTGGAATAAAACAAAATACAAATTTTTCTTATCGCCAAATAAACATGTGTCTTTACTCGTCGAAAATTGTTATTCGTAGAAACGGACAGAACTTTCCGGTATACCTAATATTATTATATTTATATAAAAATTTATATATATATATAAGTATATATAAGTGTGTTTTAAGGAACATAAAACAACGAAATAATGATCTCTCTCATTCTGTATTAGTTTGAATACATAATCTTCTATACATGTGTTACACTCTTAACACAATAAATACTATGAACAGCTTATGTATTATGTTTTAACCGTAGACACGGCGGTAATAAAATAGAATAGCCAAAGCCTGCTTTATATTCATGAATTCGTCACCTTCCTGATGATATCTGTCCGGCTGCTAACTTTTCGACTCCCCGGGCGAACGTTAAAACTGATAACGACCTGGATAATAACGGAATCGGGTAAAATTTAACAAGTAAGCTTTAGTTTTGTTCGTACCTAACGAAACGTGTACCACGGCTATTAAAACTATCACCATCTGTAAGGATTTTTTTTTTCGAAAATTACATTACCAACTCACTGATTTCCTAATATCGTACAAAATACCTTTTCTATGTTTATTATATTCTCGCGTCACTACAATGTGCCTTGTTCTCGTTGGAGGTTCGTTAAATCTATCCGACAAATTACGTTCTACGTGTCATCCGCGTGACCTGTTTCAGACCTCTACTCCCTCCTCCCTTCCCCTTAACCATCCTCTTCAACCGAAGAAAATTCCTTGCGATCTCGACAATAATCCGATTAATTTAATGAATTTATCAATAATTATTTATCTCCGCATATTTGTTCTATGCATTAATGCCTCGAAATTATGCAATATTCTATGCACCGTTGATAATTACGATCGTTGGTTTATCTCTCATCGATCGTTCATCTATTTTTCTTTCTAATCCTTTAAATTATAGTTAATGCGCATGGTTAAAGAAAGTATTATAATTACAAAAGCTTCAAATAATTTCATATTTTTTTGCTAGAGAGATATTTTGCTCTAAATCAGGTAATATCGATGAAATAGGAAACAGCTATGCCTGTTTCTCCGGTTCAACAACAAAGCCGTTCATATTCGTCGAAAATTTAATGCAAATTTCTGACGATAACGAATAAGCGATGAAATTCGTGGTTGTACGTTAAAAGCAATCAACGCTTCATTGTCATTTCCTAATCTCAATAATAATCCTTTTCTTTTTACTCGGTAATATTAGGTTGGTCCATATGAAATGTCGGATTTTTTTTTTACACACGAACGTTTGTCTCTTAAAAAATAATATATACATATATTTCGATATAGATAAAATTATCTTTATTTAATGAATTACTATAGGTCATTATTTTCTATGCTAATTATTGGAGGATCTAGAGCGAACGTGTTGTATTCATGAGATCGTTTATGGTATTTGGAAGCTCTACGAGTTTATACAAATCTTCTTTGATAATTGGTAAAAAGATATTTTCTACTAGCACATTAAGGAGATCAAGGATGTTTCGTCCGTTAATCCATTCGTTCTGATAAGGCTGATATTTGTGGTTACGAACATAGCTCATTAACATATACAAACGTACAAACATACACACACACACACTAGTGCAAATATATATATACATATACATATATACACGTAAGAGCGTGTATCGGAAAATTAGGCGCAAATGAACGGGTTTCAACGGTTTTAAAGGTGAGCTTTCACAAGTGAAGCGACTATTATTACCGATTGAGTTTATGTTAGGCAACACTACTGAACTAAAATCGCAACGTAGGCGAGACATACGTTATCAACACGCTATAAATACCGTTATCTCTTTTAGAACATAAATTCTGACTGTTCCAAAGTCCCTGAACGGGGGAACAAAGGCTTTCTCTATTCGGGACAATAGATTGTTCTAGGATTCCCAACGCGACCAATCATGGTTTACCCATCGAGTGTACCGATGGACTCTTTTCAACTTCACTCATTCTTTCTTTCACTTTTTTCTCTGTTTTTTTTTTTTTTTTTATTATTTTCTTTACTTTTGTTGTCGAATTTTCCGAGCTATCTCCTCGTTCAATAAATCGATATATATATATATGTATGTTTATTATGATTTCTAACATAAAATTTAGAATGAAATATTAACGAATAATTTGATATATAATACAAATAATATAAACTATGTATTGTAATAAAGATAAATTGTATATTAATTAATAACAAATAGTGAAATAATAATAGTAACAAGAGTAACAATAATAAGTGACAAGAAATTAATTTTATTTTTTTTTTATAACAGAGTGAAGCTATTCGGATGAAAATGAATTTAATTTTATATAAAAATACTGCAGTTCGAGAAATAACTAACTTTCTCTCTCTCTCTCTATCTTTCTAAGCAAGTAGAGAGAAAGAAAGAGAAAGAAAAAAAAAAGGTATGATAAAAAGCAGGATGATAACGAAACTGGCGTATCTCGATGTTACCTCGAATCCTGGTTTCATCGACTTAATAGTCGTATTTTATGCGAAGAACTCTTCTCGATTCAATTTGCGCTAATTTAACGATCCGATGAACTTT
>JACGTP010000327.1:0-42995 GCA_023678845.1 Mischocyttarus mexicanus
CGTCCAGTTTCTTTCTGTTAAGCCTGTTTCCATTTTCTATATACACCATATCTCCTTCGGTAAATTCCCAATATTTCAGTTTTTCATCGTAGAGTTTCTTGTTGTATTTATGTGATTTTTCCGTATTTTCCAGTGCAATTTTCCTATCTCTTACCCAGTCATTATGCGATTTTCCTTGTTTTAGTTCTTTCGGTAAGATCGACACATCTGTTCCATATAACAGATATGTTGGTGAAAAGCCTGTAACTGAATGACTAGTTTCATTATACTTTTTTACACATTCATGTGCTACTGTTGTCCAGGCTTTCTTTTTCCCTTTCTCGTTTACCTTGCATCTGATCTTATTGACTAATGTCTAGTTCAGCCTTTCATTTAGGCCATTCGAGAATGGTGCGTTTATTGCTGTAAGCACCATTAATATATTTTTGCTCTCCAAAAATCTTTTAAACTCCCTTGAATTAATTCCTGGGTATTGATCAGTCAGAAGCATACCCACATCCTCTGTTTCAGTAACCTTCCTTAGCAATTTTATGAAATCCTCTGCATTCTGAGTCTTCGATGTTAGTATAAATGCGTATCTAGTAAAGTGATCTACTAACAGGTGTAAATACTTCTTCGTTGATCTTGCGCCCCCCCCGAAACCTCCAATTGTGTCTATTGATACTATTTCAAACGGCTTCGTCGCTGGGCCAAGATGGGACATAAATCCATATTTTCCCTGTCCTCTTGCTTTGTTTTTGATGCAGATTTCACAACTCCTGCAGACTCTTTTAATATTCTCTGTTAAATTATTTGCTGTATATAATGTGCTAATTGTTTTTTGTATTTGTCCAATTCCTATATGACCTAAATTCTCATGTACATTTTTCAGTAATTTAAGACTAAATTCTTCCGAAAGTATTATTTTATCTTTTGCTCCCATCCTTCTTAGGTACACTTTATTTCTTTTTATTAATTTGTTTCTATTTATTTCTATTTCTTCATTGTTATTTTGGTCAGATATGATGTCTTCTAGTTTAATCAGGTTTATTATCTTCAGTTGTTCTTCCATGTTCTCTTCTGATTCTAACACAGGATTTCTACTCAGACAATCTGCCTCCAGATTCTGTTTCCCTGGCGCATATTTTATGTCGAAGTCATATTGTGACAGATAATATGTTAAATCCCCCAATTCTTCATCAGTTCTTGCCTTAATATTCATGTTTTCTAGTGGTTTGTGGTCCGAGTACACGGTAAATGTCTTCCCTATCAGCCAATATTGCCAGTATTTCACTGCCTCCGCTATAGCTAAACATTCTAAATATATTGCCTTTTTCTTTTTTTGTGCGGTATTGAGTTTTTTAGAGAAGTAAGCCACCGGCTTCTCTTTTCCGTCAGGCTGGGTTTGTTTTAGTATTGCTCCCACTCCCTCTAAAGAAGCGTCAGTGTAAATATTTATTGGTAGATTTTGGTCAAAGATTTCTAAGACTGGCTGACAACACAGCAAATTTTTCACCGTATCGAACGCTTTTTGACATTCGTCTGACCATATAAATCTTTGGTGTTTTCTCAGTAATTTATGTAATGGATCTAATATGACTGCTCTTCCTGGTATGTACTCATGGTAGAAATTTATTTTCCCAAGGAATTGTCTTATGTTTTTCTGAGTTTTTGGTTTTGGAAAATTTCTTATTGCTATCAAATTATCTTTCACTGGTCTTACAGAGTTATTCTTAATTATGTGTCCTAGATATCTTGCAGAATCTGATGCAAATATGCACTTTGTTAATTTTAATTTGAAGCCTTCGGTGTTGATTGCCTCCAGTAATTTTGATAAGTGTTCTAGATGTTGCTTGAAGTTTTCTGAAAATATTAGTATGTCGTCAATGTATTATAATTTACAGCAAATTCTGTGAGTTTATACTTCCTCAATATGCTACTTAGTACCCTTTGGAAGATCGCTGGTGAGGTTTTTAATCCAAATGGCAAACAAGTCCATTGAAAATGACCTTCTTGAGTTATAAATCCTGTCTTCCTCCTATCTTCCGTTCTGAGAGGGATAGACCAGAACGCAGAATTTATGTCCAGGGTAGAAAACACTTTGCAGTTTCTGGTCCTTACCAATAGATCCTCAATTAAAGGGAATGGTTGTACTTGAGGTACAACTATTTTATTTAGGTCCCTGAAATCTATAAATAGTCTTGATTTCCTATTCTCCTCTTTTTTAAAAGCCAAATTCACCGGTGCCGCAAACGGACTGTAAGATTCTTCAATTAGTTTTTTATCTAGTAGTCTTGATACTTGTTCTTCTATCTCCTTTCTATCTTTTACTGTGCATTTGTAAGGCCTTTTATTACAATATTTGTCCGTTAATAAGTCTATTCTTGCTTCATATCCACTAACTCTGCCTATATCATATTTATCCTTAGCAAAAATAGATTCATATTTATTGATCAATTTATTAATTTCTTCTTTCTGATAATTGTTCAGATATTCTATTTTAATTTTGGGTTTTCCTTCTTCTTCATGTTTATTAAAATTAATCTTGCAAATATTCGTTTTTCTTCTTTCTTCTTCATTTTCCTCTTCCATACTTTTTACCTCTTGTTTCTGAATTATTTTTAAGTCCTCATTCTGGACCAGTTTGAACTTTTTTATTAAGTCCAATCCGATTAGAAAATCATGTTTAAAATATTTCTCATCCATGACATATACTTCAACCTGTTTTTCTAATTCAAAAATCTTAATTTTTATCTCTGTCATACCGATAGCTTTTTTAACACCATTAATTGTAACTAAACTCACTCTATTGGCTCCGTTTCCTTTTCCTTTTAGTTTTAATAATTTTGAACTTATTAAGGATACATTCGAGCCTGAGTCATAAATTCCGTTTACCGTTAACTTATTATTTAGTAGTAGTATGACTTTTATTAATGGTGTTATTATTCGTTTTTTTGATCATTTCTACATAACTGGGCCTCTATTACTGCATTATTTACATGTTTTTTAAAATCTTCCTTTATCTTACTATTCCCTGTAGTTTTAAACCAGCATGTGTCCTCGGAATGATAACGTCTTCCTTTGTCTAGTTGTCTACAAATCCCGCATGGTGTTGATATATTATATTTGTTTGTGGTACTTATGTTTCCATATCCTTTCCTGACGTAGGTGATTTTTTCTTTTACTGCGTATTCATGTTTACCTATCTCTTTAAATAGCTTTACAGTGTTGTCTAAAGCTTCTCTATCCATTTTATTAAGGATAAATTTTGGTAAACCAGCTGCAATCAGATCTACTAGAATCCTTGTATCAATTGTTCTACTCACCTCTAGTAAAAGTTTTTGTTTCTTTAAAGCATAATCTAATAGCAATCCTTCCTTGTATTTAAATTCTAGTGCATAGGTGACTGCATCCCATCCTTTGCTACTGAATGCTTCACAGAATTCATTCTTCCATACTGACCACTCTGAATCTATTGTCAGCTTAGTAAGCATGGCACTATACCAATCCGTGCAACTTCTATCCATGAATAGTCTGAGCAGTTCAATTTTTTTTATATCCGTACCTATATTGAAACGCGTACATTCTCGTTCAAAGATTTCCATCCACTGACTCGCGTTTTTACTCCTGGTTGTAAACTTTTCGATTACAAACCCCTCTGCAATCTGTTTCATGTTCTGTGGTCTATCTTCTTGTGTATTTTCCATTAATCTTTTGAACAATCTTTCTACGATGTCCTCTTTTTTCTCCTGTGGCACTGCAAGAGGTTGTTCCTTCATTTCCTCCAAATATTGACCCTCGAACTGTACATTATCCCCATCTAAATAAACTTCCTTAAGTTTTTCAGTCATCGTAATCCAGACTCTTCTTATCTGATTCCTTTTAGCAAGACTGTTCTTAACTTTACTATAATTATTTGTTTTCATCAATTCTACGTGATGTGAGATTGCTTGCCACTCTTCAGGAATTTTATATAGATTTTTATTCACTGTTGTAATCGACGTCACGTGTACCATATTTGATTTTGCATCTCGTCCAGGTAACAGCGCGAATTCGAAACAAAGTTTCTCCATTTTTAAATTTTTTCTTCACTAGTAATGTCGTTTTATAACGAGGCTTATTAGTATTATTAGATAGAATAAACCAATGTGTTGCTCTGAAAACAAAGTTTATTCGTTAACTATTTACAAGTTTCGTTTACATTTAAACATTGACCTTTTCTATATACAAATCTTACCTGAAAACAAAGAAACGACATTAAAAGCCTATTCTTCCTAAACTTACTTTTTAAATAATTAATAAATAGTAATTTTGTAATTAACAGAATATAAAGTATAAAGTAATATAAAATATAAAGTAATATAAAATATAAAGTAATATAAGATAACGTAATATTCTAAGACACCAGATGGGTAATAATTTGTTTACTTAAGCGCTCGCCGAGAAGGTCAGATCCACTGTGTCTTCTTACATGGGTCCTACCTTATATAGTGATTGAGCGATGTGGCAACATCGCGATCTATGTTTCCTCTAACCGTCTAACAAAGAGAGTATATTCTCTTTACATATATATAGATTTTACGTTCGATTTTTCCCTAGCAAATTCTAATAAATACAAAAATGCTGTCAAAAATCTTTTGCTTATAATACGTTAATAAAAACAAATATTATTGACTTACAGCTGAGAAAAATAATTTAAAAGACATTTCAGTTAAACTCACAATTATGCCACCAAAGCGACGTAACATTGGTCAATTTACAATAGCCGCAAAAAAGAAAAGAAAAGAACGAGCTTCAGAGACAAGTGACCACAGACAAGCTAGGAATGAAAGATTTCGAGTTTACAATGCTGTTGCTCGATCATTAGAAACGAGTGAACAGAGGCAAGCAAGGCAAGAAAGGAATCGAGTTCACAATGCTCATGCTCGATCATTGGAAACGAGTAAACAGAGGTAAGCAGAGGCAAACAAGGCAGCAAACGAATCGAATTCACTATGCACAGATAAGGCAAACGATACATATTGATTTGAATTTATGTGCTTTTACTTACAATCCTCTTTACAATTACAGTCTTCATCCCAGTGTAATTATTAGAAAAATGGATAAAGAGTGTAGATATTGTGGTGCTCTAAAATTTACAAATGAAACACCAGGTATGTGCTGTGCTGGTGGAAAAGTAAAGTTACCTGAGCTACGTTCACCATCGGAACCATTATTAACTTTAATATCAGGTGATACAAGTCAATCAAAACATTTCTTGAAAAATATACGCAAGTACAATTCATGCTTCCAAATGACATCGTTCGGAGCAACGAATATCGATACCGCTAATTATATGCCAACATTTAAGGTACAAGGGCAAATTTATCACCATGCTGGATCACTACTACCCTTGCCAAATGATGATCACAAATATCTTCAGATATATTTTATGGGAAATACAGACGAACAAATCAATAGACGGTGTCAACTGAATATGAGTACTAAACGAGAGATTGTCGCTGAATTACAAAATTTGTTGGAACAACACAATGAATTAATTAAATTATTTAAAACCGCCATTGAACAAATGCCATCTGACGATTACAAAATAATAATAAAAGCAGATAAAACACCTATTGGTCAGCATCGAAGACAATTCAACGCACCAACGATCGATGAAGTAGCAATTGTCATGGTTGGTGAAGAATTTAATTCTCGCGATATAATTCTTTATCGTAGAAATGGTGTCGTCCAGCGAGTATCAGAAACGCACCGTTCATATGATGCATTACAATATCCCATTCTATTTTGGCAAGGAGAGGATGGATATCATTTTAATATTTATATGAAAAATCCTACTACTAATGAAGAACTTAACAAAAAGATCAGTGCTATGAATTATTATGCATATCGAACGATGATTCGTAAGAATGCTGATAATCATATATTGAAATGTAGACAATTATTTCATCAATACATTGTTAACATATACGCCAAGATAGAGAGTGAAAGACTCCTCTACATACGACTAAATCAAGTCAAATTGCGCTCTGAGGAGTACATCCATTTACGTGATGCTGTTGTAAATGATGGCAATCTCAATGAATTGGGAAAAATGGTCATTTTACCATCTACATTTGCAGGCAGCCCAAGACACATGCATGAATATGCACAAGATGCAATGACATATGTTCGTCAATATGGTCGTCCAGATTTTTTCATCACATTTACATGCAACCCAGCATGGGATGAAATAAAAGAGCTTTTATTAACTGGACAATCACCATCACATCGTCATGATATATCTGGACGTGTATTTAAACAAAAATTAAAATCTCTAATAGATTTTATTGTAAAACACCATGTTTTTGGAGAAACGCGCTGCTGGATGTATTCCATTGAATGGCAAAAAAGAGGTTTACCACATGCGCATATTTTAATATGGATGATGGAAAAGATAACACCAAACAAAATTGATGACATAATCTCTGCAGAAATACCAGACATTCAAATTGATAAAGACTTGCACGATATAGTAACAAAAAATATGATTCATGGTCTATGTGGCTCACTAAATAATAATTCAACATGCATGTCAGATGGCAAGTGCACAAAGCAGTATCCTAGGGACTTACTTACTGAAACTATTACAGGGAATGATGGATATCCACTCTATAGACGACGATCTATCGAAAATGGTGGAAAATCCATTAAACTAAAAGTATTCAATAATACTATTGATATTGATAATCGTTGGGTAGTACCATATTCTCCATTACTATTAAAAACGTATAAAGCACACATAAATGTTGAGTACTGCAATTCAGTGAAAGCTATAAAATATATTTGCAAATATGTGAACAAAGGAAGCGATATGGCAGTGTTTGGAATGGCAAACACAACTGCATCTAACGATAAAATCACCCAATATCATCTGGGACGCTACATAAGTAGCAATGAGGTTTTATGGTGCATTTTATCATTTCCCATTTATGAGCGATATCCAACAGTTGTTCATTTAGCAGTTCATCTTGAAAATGGACAGCGTGTGTATTTTACAACAGAAAATGTTCGTGCAAAAGCAATGTCACCACCGCCAACAACATTAACTGCATTTTTCAATTTATGTACAAATGATACCTTTGCAAGGACACTACTGTACTCTGAAGTACCAACTTCAACAAGAAAATTTCAACGTCGTAAGCAAGGACAAGCAGTACAAGGACACCAAAATTTATATTCCACAGATGCATCGTGTCGTCTGTACACTGTACATCCAAATAACGCAGAATGCTTTTATCTAAGATTATTATTAATCAATGTTCGTGGACCAACATGTTTCCAAGAATTAAAAATAGTTAATGGCCATGTGTGTGCTACATTTCGTGAGGCTTGCCAGAAATTAAATCTTTTAGAAAACGATGCTCATTGGGATATTTCACTCACTGATGCTTCTAATACAGCTCAACCACAGCAGATACGTACACTATTTTCCATCATAATAACTACATGTTTTCCGACTAATCCAAAGGATCTTTGGAAAAAATATAAAGACTATATGAGTGAAGACATTTTACATGGCATGCGTAGAATAAATGCTAATCCCAACATTCAATTTACATCAAATATATACAATGAAGCATTGATTTTAATTAAGGATATATGTTTGACAATAGCCAACAAATCATTGATAGAATTGGGAATGATTGCTCCAAGTAGATCTGGTAATGACATTTTTGATCGTGATATAGTACGAGAAACGCACTTCGATGTTGACGAATTACGCACATTTGTTAGAATTAATCTGCCGAAATTGGTATTAGAACAGCGAACAGCCTATGACACAATTATGAACGCCATATCTAACAAGAGTTGTGGTTTATATTTCTTAGATGCACCTGGAGGCACTGGCAAAACTTTTCTTATTTCAATTATTCTGGCAACTATAAGATCATAAAATAATATTGCACTTGCTATTGCTTCATCTGGTATTGCAGCAACTCTTTTAGACGGTGGTCGAACAGCACATTCAGCATTGAAATTGCCATTAAATATCCAGGTAATTGAAAATCCAACATGTAATATTAGCAAATATTCTGGTATGGGAAAAATACTAAAATCATGTAAGCTTATAATATGGGATGAATGCACCATGGCGCACAAGAAATCATTAGAAGCACTAAATCGCACATTAAGAGATTTGAGAGGAAACGAGCAGCTTTTTGGTGGTGCACTCATTTTGCTAGCTGGTGATTTTCGACAAACTCTACCAGTTATACCACGTTCAACACCTGCAAATGGATTGAATGCATGTCTCAAATCATCAGTGTTGTGGCGATATGTGAAGAAAATATCTTTAAAGACAAATATGCGTGTTCAATTACAACAAGAAGAATCTTCTGAACGATTTGCTGAACAATTGTTAGATATTGGGAATGGTAAAATGGAAATAGACGAATCCACACACTGTATTACACTACCAGAAAACTTTTGTCATATTGTAAAATCCACTAATGATTTGATTGACAAAGTTTTTCCAAATTTATTAGAGAATTATAAAAATAATAATCAATGGGTAAGTGAACGTGCTATATTGGCAACCAAAAACATTGATGTGAATTTAATAAACAGCACAATTCAAAATAAAATACCAGATGAAGAAGTAACATACAAATCCATAGATACTGTTGTCAATCGTGATGAATCCGTTAATTATCCAATAGAATTTTTAAATTCATTAGGTCTACCAGGAATGCCACCTCATATTTTATGCTTGTAAATCGGTTCTCCAATCTTACTTCTAAGAAATATAAATCCACCGCGACTATGCAATGGGACTATGCTATTGGTAAAAACATTAATGAATAATATAATTGAGGCAACCATTTTAAGTGGAAAACATCAAGGGGAACATGTACTACTACCACGCATTCCCATGATACCTACGGATACTCCATTTGAATTCAAACACCTACAGTTTCCTATACGATTTGCCTTTGCAATGACCATTAACAAAGCCCAGGGACAATCATTGCAAGTATGTGGATTAAATTTGATAAATCCATGCTTCTCACATGGGCAGCTGTATGTTGGGTGTTCACGAGTTGGAAAACCATCAAATTTATTTGTTCTTGCACCAGATAGGAAAACAAAAAATGTTGTATATTTACAAGCATTACATAGATAAATTTCAAATTGAAATTCTTTTGCAATAATGTTTAATATGACAAGTGAAGAAGCATGGATTTATCAAATTTGACATATGACATATATGTATGGTTATTTTTTTTTGTTAAACATCATTTTAATCTATTGTATACATTGTATTGTTAATAAATTACTTTTATGTCCCATTTTACAACTCTTAACATATTTCTTACTCTACTTACATAACTTGGCTCAATCGAGTGTTTTATACAATTTTTGACCTATAAATTTAACCCCCCCCCCCCTTTAATTCATAAATAATTAGAAGAGGACTCCATGCTGAAGAAATTTAGCCAAATACAACACCCCTTATTCTCTTTTTATTCCCATTACCAAAAATGAAATAATAGCCTACACCTTATTCGTACTTACCTAAAACATGGCTCCTATCTTCATTATCACTAATTCGAAAGTGTGTAGCCTAAATTTTGTTTTTCTTCCTAGCGAAAAAAAGGCAATGCAACGCATGTCTTAAATTGAAAGCAGCAAAGAAATCGAATTAGCAGTAAATAGACAAGACGAACGATACATATCGATTAAAAAACCACGATCCCCTTTACAATTACAGTAACACAAGGCTCCTACCTTTATTCTCACTAATTCGAAAGTGTGTAGCCTAAATTTTGTTTGTCTTCATAGCGAAAAAAGGCAATATTCTCACTAATTCGAAATTATGTAGCCTAAATTTTGTTTGTCTTCCTAGCGAAAAAAAAGGCAATGCAACGCATGCCGGGGCCACTAGTATACAATAATCTCTTTGAATTGAGCGCGCATAATGAGATGCGCGCACGTACCCACCACGCCTGTTGGAAGCGCTGGTGGGGAATGAGTCACCATCAAGGTGATGAACTAATTGCCACGTAGTAAGAAGAATAAAGAGAACAAAGGAACAGTTTAAAAAGTCATAAGGAAGAGCACGGATGAACTAATTGACAAGTAGTAAGAAGAAAAAAGAGAACAAAGGAATAGTTGAAAAAGTCATAAGGAAGAACACGGATAAGAGCCAACGGATAAGTGACTTCAATTGTCGTTTCTCTTATTTTTTTTACAGGTCGAATAAATCTGTTAAATATTGTATATAGCAAGATCAACTCGTTTGATAAAACTCTTATTTTTTTTACAGAAACTAATTTGGTCATTTATTTGAGGTATCCTGACCCCTGTTATAACTAAGCTATTATATATATAACATTTACAACAATTAATAATTTTTTAGATGTTAGACCCCATACATGTTTTCGGATGGTACTTTTATTTTAAATGCTTGTAATGATAGTCTTTCGCATTTTTTATGGCTTCTTCCTCGATTTTATCTGGCATTTTTTTTTTGAAATCACACTGTTAAATGAACAGAAAAAAAACTTTTTTATTGTTGGTTTCTTTGTACACTTTACAATAGAGTAGATATCCATTTAATTTTATAATGCCTAAATAAATATTCATATTTCGCTGTTCAAATATCTGATATTTTTTATAATAAAACAAAATGATAAATATCCAAATAGGATACCTAACAGAATCGAGAATCTTACCATTCTTATACAAAATACCGAAAGAAAAACATATAAACTCGAAAAAGAAAAGTGTGCTTTACTGGTGATTTTAAGAAAAAGTAGTAATGAATTTTTATTTTAAAAATGGAAGTGTCTGCCACTTCTATTAACACGTTGAGCGCGGAGCCAATATTTCTAACCTTTCCGCTCTGCCGGCAGCGAGCCGGTATAAGGAGGGCCCAAGATAGCCAAAAATTTAACAAAAAAGGTTGTTACAGTTTGTTACATGTGTAAATACCAGCCATACTTTTGCTTAGAATGTTTTAATAAAGCTCATTAAAACCATATGTGACTAAATTTCATTCAGGCGACATTTATTTTTTAACTTTAATACTGTCGGTCCCACCGGACAGTAAGGAAAAGTCTAACGCCGGTCCCTAGGGACCGGCGCCGTCCTGGATGAAAGTTCATCGCCGGTCCCAAGGGACCGCGCCGCGCTCAACGTGTTAACAAGCGATGCAAAGTTAATAAATGAATATACATCAAAATTATACTTAAGAGGTGCAATAGAATAAGCAATAAATCTTCTGGTTGAAGATGATCTAGTGAACAAAAAATCACCACGAACAATAACATCGGACATGATACAAATGGGAAAAAAAACTCATCGGCGAATAGTCAAACTGCTAATGAATTATAATTTGATTACTGATGAAGAGCTTCTACATAGAGATGAAACAGAAAAGAAAAATATTTTTCATGAAGTAGAAGAAACTAGTTCCAGAGACGAAGACTATACGCCGCGAAAAAAAAAACAAGTTTTCTGTCATTCCTATGGAAACAAAAATAAAAGCAGTTTTGCTTGCTCGGAAACATCCTAAATGGTCTTTAAAATCTCTGCAGTAAAAGGATGCAAAAAATTAAAATCAAAAAAACATTTAAAAAAGTGGGAAGAAACAATTCTGTCGGGAGGTACTTCCTTTGCAAAGTACAACTTTATTGATTCATGGACATACGATTGTTTTATAGAAGCTCGAAATAATAATCAGCTAGTAAGTAACTTTAATTATCACACCCTTGTAATGAAACCATTTTAAAAAATAAATAAAAGAATTAAATTCGGTAATACATATTTAATTTTATTGGACAGGTGACGACAAGAAATTTGTAAGAATAGGCTGAAAGTGCTGCTTGTCAATTTCAATCAGAAATGTTTACATTTGCAGCATCAGATAGGTAGGTAGCAAGATTTAAAAAAAAAAAACGGAATCTCTCAAAGAAAAATAACGCGATATGTCAGTGCAAAAAATTTTGTAACTATTGATGAGATAATAAGAGCAGTAGAACAGTTTCAATTAAACACTTCTTCAATCATCCCGAAGTTTCATCCGGATTTAATAATAAATACCGACCAAACTGGGTGCCAATATCAATCTACTTACAATGGAACATTGGCAACAAAAAATTCCGAAAGTGTATTAGTCAAAATTCGCGATATGAATAAAGTTACCTATTTGTACACAGCTTAATACTCAATTACAATGTCAGGAAAATTACTACCTCATGTATACCTTTGTTTAAGAGAGCCCAAAGGTATATTTAGCTGTAGAGTTACAAAAACCGTACAAAAGCTAGCAAAGGTATGCAAAAATGTTATCGTCGTAAGCTCAAAGTTCAGCAAACTTACGACACACCTATACAAGACATTTTTAAAAGAAGTATTATGTCCTAACGTCGAGGGAAAAAAATTTTTATTAATAGTTGATTCGAGGAAATGCCAAACAAATCCCTCAATGTATGACGAAATTTTCATCGACGAAGAAGGTGTGGAAACATGCAAATTAAAAGTAATTTCTCCCAAATGTACACCCGTTTACCAACCTTGCGACGTATACTTTTATCGTCAAATAAAACTTTTCATTAAAAAACTACGAAATTGTTCTTTCCTATTAGAGAATAAACGAGAAATTTCATCTCGTGAAGATGCAATAAAAATACATTCCTTAATACAACATCAGTTGTCTGCGCAAATATTTTGTAATATGAAACAATATGCATGGTTTGCATCAAAACTATCAGAAGAAAGAACAATTTTTTTAAATGTAAAATAGGTTTGCTTTCCTGTGAAAGAATTAAAAACTGCATGTACGTGTGGGCAATCATCATTTATAAAATGCAGCGTGGGCAGATTTAATTTATGTTTTGTATGCTTTTATGATGAATACCATCCAAAACAAGTATCGGGTCTAACATCTAAAAAATTATTAATTGTTGTAAATGTTATATATACGCGTTACTTATTATGTATTATTTATAATGTAAATATTATTTATTTGTTATTAGCTATGTATTATTTGATATATAATTATTACTTATTTGTTATATTTTATTTATTATTCGTCATGTTTTTTATTTGCAATCATTAGTTATTTGTTATATTTTTTATTTTTTTATTATTTATTACAAAAAAAAATACATAAAAAAAAGTGTGGTAAGTGATTTTATTTTTCGATTATGAAAGTTTCTTTTTCCATTATTACAAAGAAAAGGCAATAAAGATATCTACGCTCCCCCTTACCCGGTCAGCATCCATAATGATGAGTACAGTTCTAGCCAAAAAAAAACTTGACAGATCGGAAGTAAAAAAAAATAAAACATATTTTACATTTTAATTTTCATAAAATTAATAAAATATACTGTCAAAAAAAAAAAGAATGTAAATATATAAAACACTATTTTAAATAAATATAAACATAAAAGTTAAAGAAAAAAAATAAAAAAATTGAACCTAAAAAGACTCGAACACGCAGCACCATGATTATAAGCTTTTGCCCTTAACCTTGTTAGAAAAAGGACAAAAGCGCATTATTCGAGTGAGAGATATTAAAAAGAACGGTACAAGGAGCGCTGACTATATTCGATTTAGAGCCAAAGAATTGTTATTCAAAAAAAAAATTGTTAATTATACTTATCAGCAAAAGGGTAACATAATTAAAATTATTGTTTCATCAAATAAACGAGTTTATTTAATCTTTCGACCGTATAAAATTTCAAAGAAAAGATAGGAAACAATTAAAATAAGCATAACATACTTGAAAATATTAAAAAACAAAATTAGTAACGAACGTAACTTGAACAAGCAAAACCACGGTTACGAGCCTGCATACTTGCCCCCTTGGCTACCGGTGATTTATGTTGACTTAAGAAATAAATAGCTATATATGCGTGTTCAACTATTTATTTAAACTTTATCGGCCGATATCTCGAAAACGATTGGTTTGCAACGGATAGTCATTGGTCGTAATAAATAGTACTTATTAAGATCTACGAGTTTTGTGCAATTTTAAGCAAAATCTAGATCTAAACTACGGAAAGAAGTCCGTGTTAGGACTGTGCTACCGTAAAGAAGTCTCTGTCTGAACTCAAGATAATAAATATAACAAAGAAGTGTTTCTTTTTATACACCAGTCAATTATTATTTCTATTTCCCAACAGCCCTGAAGAAAAAGATACAAATAATAAAATTTACTTTAAAATTTTTAAAGTTATACTTCTTTTGGTGCGTTTTTATGTGACGAAAATTTCACCAAGCGTCATATCCGCTTGTGGACTATTTGTATATTGTGTTCATTACAAACACGTGTTAAGTATCGATACTAATAAAAATTATTTATGTGCTTATTCAATACATATAATAGAGTCTGGAACTGAATATTGATAAATTAAATTTTAATCTTTTGATGGTTGTGTGTATAAGATATATAAACATTTTCAATTATAAAGTTTATTAAGTGGTTAGTTTTTTTGAGGTAAATTGTACGTATTGTAAACATCAAGTTTTGATCATCCTGTCTTTCCTTTCTTACCGGAGGATGCACGTTCGTCATGTACAACGTCCGCATGAGTGATTGTGTAGCATAGCATCAGGTAGCGTGTATGCGTGGAGAAAGAAAGTGGAATAAAACAGTTGAAAGAAACTGTCAGCGAAGCCGAGGATGTGTGAGTGCGTGCCGATGTATACTTAAGATATCAGGCATCGATAATCTAAGAATAAGAATTTAAAAATATTCTCTTTGTGCCAAGCGTTGGTCTGGCACATGCAAGAGACTACCGTTATGCTTTTGTCCCGGACGCGTATATAAATGACGCTTCACATTCAGAACAATTCACTGACATTAGTTCCGAATATATCTAAACTATAGACATAAAAAGACAAGTAGCAACCAACGAAACTTAAGATATTTGATTTTTTACAAAAACTTTTTAACTATTTTAATATTTCCATAAATATCTTATAATCAAAAATAACTCTATCGCTAAAAAAGAATGACTTCTAACGCGTACACACAATGTTATTTTTAAAATATGTTTTTTTAATTATTTATTTTCATTACCTAAATTAAAATTTAAAAAAAATTTTCCTAAATTAACTACAACGTTATTAATAAAATATAAAATTAATTTATTTAATCCTAAATATTTTAATAATAATATTAATCAATTTATTGTAAAGAAATTATTTCATTTAAACTAAACTTTTTTATATGTAATAATACTTTCCAGTATTTTAACTATGTTATAACTTATATCATTTAATCAAAAATAATGAAAAATTTGGACTTATCTTACTTAACTTTTAAAATAATGAATTAATTAAATTTACTATATAAGCATCAACTATTAAACATTCTTTATTTTCATTATTATGAGAGATTACAGGATCGCTGCGCGATAGTGCGCGTTCTCATATTAGTGTGAAAGTGAACCTAACCTCAGCAAAGTGTGTGTATGAGCTTGTAAGAGTATGAGTAGGCATGTGAGAAAAGACGATTGAAAAACAAAATGAACAAAGGTCTACGGTTTGTAGTGTGAGCGTTACGTGATCGACAAAGAAATATAATATATATATTTATTCTCCCCAAAATGGAGAGAAAAAAAAATGTTGGTAAGGAAAATTCGTAATAAACGGTCGAATATGGAGATTGTAATACATTAAAAAATAAACTGTTAACACGTTATACCCCGTTTTTTAGATATTCGTCCCTCGAATTATTTACAACTATAGAATAAAAGTTCATAATTTAATTAAAAATCTTTTATTTTTATAATATTTTTTTAATATCTAAAAAATATTTCTTTCTTTAATTTTAAATACTTAAAAAACAATTGTAACTAAATAAACTTCTAAAAACTATATTTTAAAATGAACTATACTATTTTTTGAAAAAATTAAATTTTTTCTTAATACAATTTTGTATACAGTGTAACGTCCAAAAATACGATAGTTTAAAAGAATTGTTGCTAAGCCTGTTTTAGCCTTTTTGCATTCAGAGTTTAGTCCAGACGGGGCAAGCTCGTTTTTGCAAAGTTTCAATAACGATAAATGAAAGACTTTTTGATAATATATTATACGGATTTGTTTAATGTAATTTGATTAATAATAACAGAATAAAAAAAAAATTTTCTACGTACATATATAAGCAACTGTTGGCACAATTTGGCCGAAAATTTCTGGTTCTAGATTCTTTAAAAAAATTCTTATAATTAGTACTCACAGTGACGATGAATAGATTTGATGTTTAGAAGCTTATCTAATATCGCTCGGTCGCCTTGATCGGAAAAGCCAGCGCATCATGGAAGCTTAGGCGACTAGCATGGCTCAATGATTTCGTCACACCTGTCTAGCTGCGATCGGATCTGCTTTCGATGTTTGTTAACGTAGTCAAAAGAACTCTTTTATAAATTGAAAGTGAGACCAAAGAAAAGTTAAATTCGGTAAAAGTTAAATAAAAATAGGCAAAAAAAATTAAAAATTAAAAGTGACCATCCCCTTCTGCCCAAAACGATAAAAACGAATAATACAATAACTAAACAACGAGAAGACCAGCAAGAAAATGTTATACGGGAACCTCTACTATTCTCTCGTTTTTATAGTATGAAAAGCATCTCTGGAGGGGATGACATAGGTCCCACTATCTAGCGGCACTAAGCCCAAGCTTCCTATGATCGTTACCCAATCACAGGACTTTACGTCTCTTTTTACAACACTCTTAATTTTTTTCTTGCTTTACGATTCTATCTCTAATACAGAAGAATGCGTTTACAATGACATCGAAAGCTAGTGACAAAAACGTTTTACTAATGTAAGCGGACGTCATACACAGCATATTCTTAAAAAACAAAACAACTTCCTGTTTTGGTTAAGTACATATGTATATATTTTAATAGAGAGAAATACAGCATAATAAAAACATAATAAAAATTTACCATAATATGTACATTACATATTTTTTCAATATTTTTACATAAAAAATCACTAATTTCTTTCTACTTTTGTTTTTCCTTTACATTGTAATAACAGTTTTAACACGATTGTGTAAAGAAGACAGTTCCCTGGTCAAATTATCATGTTCAATATTGCTATGAACAAATTGTAATAAACAGTCTGCAGCCTTTAAAGTCTCTTCTACGGTAGGTAATGATTCTTTCTAAAATTCCTCCTCTTTATAACTTTCGCGTTGCTCATTACTTGTAATATTCAACACAATATTTTTATCTGTAGGTTACTCGGATGTGAGGAGAGTGATATCGATGTCAAAACATTGTCGTGCTTCATTCCTAGTGCTGCTACCATGACGGTTATTCTATTCTGTAACAACTTGCCTCCGTTACGATTTTCACCTGTAAATTTTAAAGTTCTGTCCGGCAATTATCTGTAAAGCAGACCAATTTCATCTAAAGTGAAAATCTTATCTACAAGAAACATTGTCTTCATAAATTTAGTCATACAGATGTCAACGAGTTTATTGTAAAACTTTGAACAATGGACAAGGATTCACCGGCAATTTTCCTCGCCATAATACTATGTCTAACCTTAAGATGACTTATACAGGTTGACTTATACAGTTGAAGATACCAAAACGAGAGGTAAAAACATTTTAAATTTATTTTCATGTTTCTTGAAATTTTAAACTACTAAATAAACGCCTAATTAAACATATTTCTGTTGTCATTTTCGTAGCCTCTTCAATCTCAAAACTTTCGAATTCAACATTTCTTTAATCTGTTTGATGTTTCTACAAATCATTGATATTGTCGAATGACTAATCGCAATTTCTTTTGCGAGAGATGAGTCTGATTCTTCATTTTCATATCACCATATAATTGCACTTTTTTCTTTAATAGTAAATGCTTTATTAAGATGTCATTTTGATCAGAAATAACTAGCTTTTTTCTCCTAGAAACACTTAAATAAATGAAGATAATCTTTGTATTCATCTTAATGCATACGCATTTCATTTTTAAAAAGAAAAAAGAAATTATCACATAAAAAACAAGAAAGATAGCATATTATAAATATGTATTTTAACGCATCTGTATGATCACTACAAATACAAACTACAGTCAATTTTACGCGATACTGGAGTTAATGCTTTTACGTTTATAGATATTATAAATTTATTATATTTTTTATATAATAATGTAGTATATAATAGCTATTTATATATTATTGTAGAAAATGTATAACAGTTTTCGAATGTAATTTGGTGCTCTCAAATATTTAGTAACACTGCGCCTAAAAGGAAATAGCATATTATTTTAAAAAATTTAATCAGAAAACTAAATATCTAAAAAAAATACATACAACTCTACAAATCCTCCACAGTATGATATGTCTTAAAACATTCCGGCAGATGTAAAGCCACTTGGCATTTCGAGCATTCCCACTTCGTTGCGCTTCGTATTTTATGTTTATAACAGACTTTGCACATTCTTGTTGGATGCTTATTTCGAGGTGTCGGATCTATACTTTTGGGGAAATGAGCCCAATATTGGGCTTGGAGTCGAAGGGGCGTTTCAGCTGATGGTCTTCCACGCATTTTGTAGCCATATCTGATATGTAAAAGAAAAGTTTTCTATATCCTTTCATGACTTTTCTCATTATTGGGAAACAGGCTAACATTTGATCTTGATGGTCAGCTGCACCCATTCCCTTATTCTATTCTATGATACATTTCGGCTTCATTACTTTCTGTAACTGTTTGTTTGTTTGCTCGACCATCTCTACTGTTTTGTGTTTTGTGGAAAGCATATAAACGTCGCGCTTGTCCTTCCATCGCAAAGCTATCAAATTATTACATCTCCACGCGAATTCTCCTTTCTTCAAAATATGTTTTCGCATGTCTTGTGGCATATTTTTTCTGTTCTTTCATACCGTCCCGATAATGTTCGTCTTTTGACGGTGTAATTTTAGAAACAGGTTAGGCGAAGAATACCAGTTATCTAGGAATAAAGTGTGCCCTTTAATTATTATAGATTTTGACAATTCGATAACAACATTCTCCGACGCACTCTCGTGTCGATTAGTTCTGTCCTGGCCGGTATATATTTTAAATCCATGGCAGAAACCGGTAGTAGCCTCGCACAATTTGTAAATTTTTATTCCAAACCGAGCTCTTTTTGACGGATTGAATTGTTTGTACACTAAACGCTCTTTATATTTCATCAAGGACTCATCTATGCTAACATATTCATTGGGTGTGTATATTTCTTTAAATTTTTGATTCCAAAAATCAATGACCGGTCTTATCTTGCGAAGTCGGTCTTTACTATTACCAGTTTCATTATAGGAGAAATGTAAAAATCTCGAAATTTGACGAAATCTCTTAAATGGCATCGTGTCTCTAAATATTGGCGTTTCTAATACAGTTCTTTTAGTCCAGTATAGTTGAATACTTGATTTTGTTACTTGACCCATCAAAATACTTAGTGCAAAATAAGCCTTGATTTCGTCTAAAGTGACAGGATACCAAGTGTCGTCTACACATCGTTTTTTTCGCTCGTCGTGTATTGTTTGATCTGCAAAGCGATTGGTTTCCGTAACCAGGCTTTCCCAAAACTTCTTATCAAATGTAATGAAGAATAGGTCTAGTATTTTTGGATTGTCACTTAAATTATTTAAGACAGGCGCCTTTATTCCATGATGTCCAGAATACTTCCAAACTATTGGTGTGTTTTCTCCTTTTCGCCAAATCCATGGCTGTTCTGTCGTATCTTCCTCTTCACTACTATCATCTATAATCATATGCCTTATTCGCTTTGCAACTGGCATAAAAACGTCACTATCAGAAGATTCGTTATCACGGCCTTCACTACACACTTTTGTACCTTGCATTTTGAATTTTGAGCAACAACAAGAATCGTTACTAACTGTTCAGAGGTAATGAGAGGAACTAACATTCAGCTCGGCTTGTTATGTTTACGTTTAGCCCAAGTAAGTGTTCGCGAGTCAGACTCGCTAAAGTACGGGAAGGGGTTAACAAACATCGAAGACAGATCTGATTGTAACTAGTCAGGTGTGATAAAATCATCGAGCCACGCTAGTCGCCTAAGCTTCCATGATAGGCCGGTTTTCCGTTCAACGCATGGCGACCGAGCGATTTTAAATAAGCATTTAAACATCACATTTATTTTTTATCACTGTGAGTACTAAGAGTTTATTAAAGAATGTGAAACCAGAACTTTTCGGCCGAATTGTGCCAACCGTTCTTGACATATGAACATAGAAAATTTATCTTCTTTTTATTCTTTTTATTGTTAATTGAACTACATTAAACCAACCCGTATAACATATTATCAAATATTCTTCCATTTATCGTTATTTATACCTTAAAAAATATTATTAATTTTATTAAGAAATTTAATTTAATAGTTGTAAATAATTCGAGAGACGAATATACAAAAAACGAGGTATAACTTGTTAACGGTTTAATTTTTAATGTATTACAATTACTATAATCGCCCGTCTTTTACGAGTTTATCTTACTAATATTCTTTTCTTTGTCCCCATTTTGTTTTCAGCATGCGTCTTAATATTTTATCAACAAAGCATATCGTTTCTTTGTCCAATCACAAATACGACCACACTACACACTCTAGATCTTCCACTGTTCATTTCTTTCAACCGTCTTTTCTTCTGTGCCTACTCACACTCATTTACACACACACAAAACACATTCTGACTAACGTTAGGTTTTACTCTCACACTAATATGCACGACCATCGCACAGCGATCCTGCAATCTCTCATAATAAAGAGAAAAAAGAACGGTTGATCGCCGATGCTTACATAGTAAATTTAATTAAACCATTATTTTGAAGTTTTACAAGAAGAAAATACGTAATCCCTCTCCTGGTTTATTTATTCTCTTTTTATTGAATGGCACATTAGTCATCTTACTTTGAATACATTTTGCATATTTTAAATTATTATTTTCTAACTTATTTGGTAAACTTTCTGCTAATTTATATTTAACTAAATTATTTAAAAATACTGAAAATTATAAATATGTCCTAACGTTTGATGCCATTTTTTCTTATTTGTCAATGCTACTGTGTTTGTATACATATTATTTTTTTTTTAATTTACAGTAAACTCTCATCATGTATAGACCATTAACTTTAATTTCAACAGCTATAAATTTTCAATCGTCATTATAAATTTGTATTTTCTGTTGTCTAGCTACGATAATACATTTTTTAGTTATTTTAGAAAAACTTAATAAATTTCTTTGTATATTATTTACATAATAAACATTATTTAAATTTATTTGTATTTCGTTATAATAATTTTTAAAAAAGATTTCAACTGTGTCTAACTTTGTTACGTATAAACTTTTGCCATCTGGCAATTTTACTTCTATCAGGTTTTGGTTTTTTAATTCTATATACTCACAAAAATAGTTTATATTGTTTTTAATATGGTCTGTACAACCACTCTCTAGCATCCAATCAATTTCGTTGCTCGTCATTTATTTTCTTGTCTTTTCCTGATTTACACATATCTTCTCTGATTGGTTTATCCATGGTTCTGAAGCACTTCCTTCATTCTGTTTTTTAGATGGTCCTGCTTCTTGATATTAGCTTCTTGATTTAGTATGTGGCGAAAGTATTAACATTTGTCCTCATTTTATTTTTGCTTATAGATGCTTTCCATCTAAGCGATTTTGTTTATCATAGGTTCCAGGCTTCCCTAATTTTTTTGTCTTTGGAGCAGGACAATCACGAGTGAGCTTTAACAATATTTTTTCGCAAAATATTTTGTGGGCTATAGGTTTTTACCTTGGTTTTTTGTTTTTTATTTGTATAAAATATACACATTTACTATGGAGATTTTTTATTCCCCAAAAAAATATTTTTTCTACCACTTGAGTGTTCAACGAAAAAAACAAAAAGATGTCGCGTATTGGTTCGTTACATCGACATCACCCATATTTTTATTATAATATATGATCACTTCAGGAACTTTTATTTCTCTTCTATTTCCTGAATGTCTTGCCCTTTTAGCGACAATGCGTGATGTAGATCTCATTTTTGTACTAAGCATAGTGATTAATCTTTTATCTTATCATGCTAATACTAAAGTTTTGTTCTTCCTAAATGCCAACTTTCCGACAATTACTAATTTTGGTTTTTTTATTTGATGCGGTAATCCCTTTCTATTAGGCATTATTGTTTTAGTATGGTAACATTTCTTTTTGTTCTACTCTGTTGCCAATGCAGGGCTTGTATAGAATCTTTTTTTTTTATTATTATTATTATAGAACATACAATTAATTCTCGACGAGAACTTTAAGTACTTTAGGCTAGCGTGATTTAATAACATAAAATGTAAATAAATAAGACATACAATGGTAAGTGTAAATACATTAGACTCAAATAATATTATGATGTTTTGAATCAACCCAATCTATTTTTAAGATCAGAGGGGTAAAACCTTTTCAGTCTTCGTACTAGTTCATAAGTTTCCAGTAAATTTTTTGCTAGAGAGTTGGAATGTTTGGCTAAACGGAAATTGTAGCGTCCACGAAAGTTAGCAATTTCTTCTTTTATTGTAGATATTCCTAGATCTTGATGAAGTCGTCGTGTGTTCAAGTCCGTCCGTTCTTAATTTAATTTTTTTTTTATTTCTTTTTTTTATTTTTTTCAAGTATGTTATGCTTACATTAATTTTTTTCTGTTTTTACAGTATGTTATATTTTTTTTTATAAAAGATATAATGTAAAATAATTTTATTGACGCATTTATTTTATAAAACGTTTCAAATTGTTTTTTATTTGCAAACATTACGAAAAATTAAAAAAAAGAAACTTATTTATTACGCATAAGTACTATAATTAATAATTATAAGTAAATAACATATAATAAAAAATACGTCTTATAAAATAAATGAATCAATAAAATTGTTTTACATTATATCTTTTATAAAAAAAATATAACATACTGTAAAAACAGAAAAAAATTAATGTAAGCATAACGTACTTGAAAAAAATAAAAAAAAGAAATAAAAAAAAAAAAAATTAAATTAGCAACGAACGGACCTGAACACACGACCATAAAATACGAGTCTGCGTCCTTACCAGCTTGGCTACCGGTGACTTATGTTAAGTGAAGCAAAACGCAGTTACATATACGTAAGCAACTATTTGTTTAAACTTTAAACGCAAATATATTAAAAACGAGTGCTCAGGTGGATGAAATACTTTAGCATAATGATGTACTAGTCAAGGTCCATAAGTTGCGTGCCATTTTAAGCAAAACCCAGCGATGAATTTCGTGGATTCCCCTTGTTAGATGATCTACCAAAAAACCAATAAATTTTTCTCAATTTTTCCCTTATGTACTTTATTTTAGATTAGATGTGTTGCTTTCACGTTAGCCGTTTGTCCAGAATAATGCCTAAATATTTGATCGAGTCCTTAGTAGGAATATTTACCCCATTGATGACCACAGGAGGACACGTGCCTCTACGCAATGTGAAGGTCACATGAGCTGATTTACTTTCGTTAATATTGATTCGCCATTTTTGACACCATTTTTCCAATAAGTACAGAAGACGTTAGGGAGTATCAGTCACGTTTTGGGGATCACTTTTAGATGCTAGCAGAGCTGTATCGTCTGAAAATATAGCAGTAGTTATTTCTTCTGAGGTAGGTAAATCTGCCGCGTAAATTGCATACAGTAGGGGCCCAAGAACGCTGCATTGCGGAGTACCGGACAAGATAGGATAAGCTGAAGTGAAACTGTTTTGATATTTAAGAAGGAACTTTCTATCTGTGAGGTAGGATTTAAGGATCAGGTAAAAAGGATATGGTAATATCTTTTTGAGTTTATAAAGTAGTCCTGTAAGTCAAACTTTGTCAAAAGCTTGTCTTATGTTCAGGAATACAGCGGAGCAGTATTTTTTCTGTTCAAGATCTTGGGATAGTTGACGAGTTATTCTATGGACCTGCTCGATTGTTGAATGATATTTCCGAAACCCGAACTGATGATCAGGCAAAGTATGGACTTCCAGGGATTTAAGTAGACGATTAGAGAGCATTTTTTCGAAGAGCTTAGACAGAGTGGATAGGAAACTAATTGGCCGATATGACGTAACTTCGTGTGGTGGTTTACCTGGCTTGTGGATTAGTGTAATCACTGTTACTTACCATGAAGTAAGATAGTAGCCTACGCGTAAGATGGCGTTGAATAGTAAGTAGTTCTTTGATAACCTTCTCGTTGATTAAGTCAAGACCAGGTGCTTTTTTCGGATTAACGTGAATTGCAATTGTTGCTTTAATTTCTATTGAGGTGAACAGTTTTATTTGTGGAGAAAATTAAAATGGTGTGCACATAAATGTCCAGTTGTCTTTATCTTCTGTTGGTGCCGATGGTGGATATGGTCTAAATACATCCGCCAGGTGTGAGACGAAGAGATTAGCTTTATCTATTGGTCTTCTAGCCCATTCACCTTGGGACTGACGGATGGGTGGGATACATCGAATTAGACAAGTAAAACGCTTAGATGCCTTCCAAAGTGAATATTTAGAGTCTGCGGTGGGAGTCAAGTTCTGAAGGTAACTTTGAAGACCTTCATTTTTAAAGTTCTGCAGTATTTTACTTAACATTCTGTTAGCTTTATTAAGTTTGTGTTTGTCCTCAGGAGATCTACTATTATGTCAATTTCGTTTTACGTTTTTCTGCAATTGTATTTAGAATATTTGCAAGATAGTCATAACCAGACTTATAATCCAACGAAGGTGTAGAGGCTCCGACTGCATCTATTATATTGTGCGTTAAATGGTTTACTGCGCGGTCCACATCATTAGTTGTTTTCAATGGTAAAGTGGTTTCAATAGCATTATTGAATGTTTCTTAGAAGAAATCCCAATTAGTTAGTCTATTGTACAAGGAGATTGGAGGGTTATTTTCAATGATAGCTGTATTTATTGCAGCTGAGATTGGAGAATGATCTGAAGAAAGGTCAAATACAGAGCGAATTTGTATATAACGAGGAGATAAATTTGTAGCGGTGAAAAAATCAAGAAAGTCGGGGATTTTATTTACATCAGTAAATAAAACTAAATACGTATTTTTACGTGAACCGCGCTCCAGTGACAGACTGGAAAAAACGTAAAAGTACGTTGCCCGCACGCTAAATGTTAAATATGACATATAACCTCTTCGAACTTCGTGCTCATTGCACATTGCAATGTAAGTAATACTTTTACTATTACTCTCTACTCTATTTTTATCTCCCTCTTTTTTATTTTAACTATTGCTTACTGGGTAAATACAATATATACATATTGTCCTTTGGGTCACCTAAAATGTTTAAAAAAAATCAGGAACGATATGAGATTTTTACTTTTAGCTGTGCGATTGATAAAAAAAAAAACTTTTCCTAATTAACTTTCGATTTTTGCAAAAACAATTGAACGCACAGAAATCAGGATGAACGTACTTATTGTAAATAAGTTAATGTTACTTTTTCATAAATTTTATGAAAATATATTAATGTTAACTATTGAAAAATATTACGTAGAATAAAAGCGTTTTCAGAATTTTGTTCTTTTACGCGACCGCCATTTGCAAGTAAACTATTGCAATTTTGCATTTCGCACTTTTTTCATTATAAAGGCAATTTCATAAGAAATAAATTATTTCGAGAAAAATTTTTAGCAAAAATTATTAGTTTCTGAGATATAAGCTAAGATTTAAGGAAAAACATGTTTTTTTCCGTTTTTTTCTCATTTTGATTTTTCATGCGAGTTTCTTTAACTTTTCGGCAAATGCATTATGCACCTCTTAATGTAGACCATTTTTCTGACCGTTTGAAATGTTTTGCAAACTTATGGAAACAACACTCATTTTGAGCCCAAAATCTGGCTAGATTGACTGTACTAGTATTACTTTATACTTTGTCTTTTTGTGTTTGCTTCTGTATCCTAATACTTATTCGAATTTTGCATTCTGGTTAAAATAACTTTAACCTTTATAATTTGAAATTCACTCATACAACCTTTAAAAATTCTTTAATATTTCTCCAACTACTTCTATAAACACTTCGCTTGTGGTGCATATTAAGGGGCACACCTAGTGTGACCGCCTACAGAAAAGGTGATTCTTGGGAATATTTTTTAAAGAAAACTGCTGCATGAAATGTTTTAAAATTTGAAAAATACATTTATACATAAATAAATAATATACAGTGAAATTTTTAAATGAAAAAGTTTAATTTTCAGATAGTTATTCGCTATCTCCCAAATCACTAAAAAATAAGGTTATCCACTGCTGATGAGTGTTAGAAACCTTCACAATGTTTTAAATAAAAAAAACCAAAAATTTTATTAAACTAGAAGGTATTGCCCGTATGTAAATGGTTCTTCGAAAGAAAACGATTAAAATTTAACAAATTGGCGGAGTCTTTAAATCAAGTTTCAAGTTTCGCACGAAAATTTGATGATTTCCGGTCTACCAAATTATATTTTTTATTTGATCGAAAAATTGGAGGGTCATTGTACAAAGAAACATATACAAAATAAGCGGAAAAAAATCATAGTGTTCGGATGATTTGTCTTCAAGTTACAATTGCAGAAAATTTGATAAATGTAGTTTCGAGAAAAACGCTTTTAAAGTTTAACTTACTGATTTCATTTTCGATGACCGGCTGCTCTTCAGATGGTTATACCTCAAAAACTGTTTGAGATATGCATTTGAAATTTTAGTATGTTATTTTTAAAGGCATAACCTATCGAAAAAAAATCGATTTTTTTTAAATTTCACACTAGGTGTGCCCCTTAACCTGCGACCATCACTAACATCACCTTATTTCCTGGTACTCTGATTGCAGCCTGCTTTATCGCCAAGCAAAGAATCGAATATAAGGGCTATCATTCAATAGAACTGTAAATATTGAAATACATTTAATAGATTATTTTCTTTAAATGCTCAAAATAAATTACTACATTCAATACTCTCACTTTCATTTGCCTGCTTCTATGGTTTTTAACAAAGAAGAAGTATAGTTTCTAAATATAAAATTCGCTTATTCGCTCTGATCAATAACTTCATCTCTTTTTATACTAAATAATATTACATAAATTTCGGTCATTTCATAAAACATTCTCGTATTCGCCATATTTTACCATCGCTTAATTTGAATAAACAAACCTGATTGGTCCCAGCTAAACTTGGTGAACGCAGAGTAGCTATATCAAGCTTAGGTCAATCTTCGAGAAATATATCTGAGATGGTTGTGTTAAAATTTTAGATCGATTGATTGAGCCGTTTTTAAGATCTTGTGATCACCGACTTTGAAAACACCATTTTGAGAAAAACGCGTTTAAAGTTTCAGTCTACCTACTCTTACGCTCTGAAACGTCCTTACAAATATGGATATATCTCCAAAAATATTTGCTTTAACTTTGTTTTCTTCTGACAAGCTTTTATCTTCCACTTACGCTTCTAACGATTTGTATACTGCTTTATTTCATGATCTTCTGTATCTATGTGAATTTTCAGCCTTGAACCTTGACACGTTTTTTAGTCGAAAAATTTACAACTTTGGGCGTCAGTAAAAATTCCACAATTATTTTCTAATTGAAGTTAAAATCATTGTTTACTAATATTAAACACGTTAAAAGTAGACGATTATTACTTCTATTACGTCTTAACAGACAAATGAGTTTAAGTAGTATTGTTAAGCCTGTTGTAGCTACTCTGCGTTCACCGAGTTTAGCCGGAACCAGGCAGGCTCGTTTTGATGAAATATACGTAATTTCCGCCATTACGCATAAATGGCGATGTGCGCTTGCGCAGTGAAACAAAGATTAAAGAAAGCGGATGAAAAACAGCAGAAAGTTATAGCTGATCCGTGTGTATGAATGTTCATCGAATATTAAGAGATTATTGTATTTGGCTGTAGAGATGTATTAAGTATTTGTTCTGATACATTAAATTTAACATGGTAGCAGAGCGTGGTTTCGTAAAAAAATGTCAGTGATTGAAGATATATTGAAAAAACACGTATTAACGAAATTTTGAGAATTAAATAAGAGATTATATAAGCACGTGTTATCGAGATTGTAGAGAAAGATTCAACAAGTAAGGGGAAATTAGTTGTGAATTTTAGTTAAAGAAATAAGAAAATTTTTTATATTTAAAAAGTGATATTTATTAAAAAAAGGAAAGAAAAATAAAATTTTGAAAATGGCTAGTATCGACGAAGACATGAAAATACCTCGATTCGACGGACGAGAATACAGTTTATGGAAGAAACGAATTTTATTATTTTTGAAATATAAAGAGTGCTATAAACAAGCATTACGGAATCAGATAATTAAAAACGAAAAGGACTGTAAACTATTCAGTACATGCATGCGTTGCAAGTATAAAAAACTTATAATTTTTTAAGGAAGCTTTAGCAAGTAAGGATAGCGATTTGTGACTAGAAGCTATTTTTTTCAATTATTTATGACTGCCGGATGGAATTAAATGTAAGTTTTTTGTTTGAAAGTAAAAATTATCACATTTGGCCAGTTTTTCCGAAAAAACTCTCGACGGCTATAACCGTCATTTGCTCTGAAAAGAAAAAAAACGACATGATGAGCAAATGACGACTATACAGCATTTGCTTTACTAATTTAAAATGATTTCTATGAATAAATGAGAGTAAATAGGTGTAATCTTAACACAAGAAAATTAATTTAAAACAAAATTACCATTTGCAATTTATTTTGCTTATAAAATAGTAAAAATAAAATAAAAATTAATTTAGGAAACAAATAACATATATACAAAAAAGCATTATAAATGATAGGATTCGAAGCATTCTGGACACAATGGTGGTTTACTTGGACAATTTTTACATTTGTATGACGTTTCTTTTCTAATTCGGCGAGTCGTACATTGTCTGCAACGTAAAAAATAATAATGTAATAATAAAATGTAGTAATAAAATAATAATAAATGGTAATGCATTTCTTTTTGTTTCGCTCGACCACGCGTAGTTGTTAATGCAACTAAATTCTTTTCAGAAATCTCAGTATGAGGTAGTCCGATCAGTGATTGTATTAGCAAATTTCTAAACTGTAGAAATGTCGTTGATTTATGAAATTGTCGATAGATAAAGCAGGAATTCTAAACGCGTAGGTCTAAAAGATAGAAAAGAAGTTTTTTATACCATCTAATGGATTTTCGAGCTGACGAATAATACGAAATCATTTAATCACATCTGTCAACTCCTGACATATTCAAATTGTATTCGGCTAAATCATTTGGTTTATTCTTCTTTTGTACAAATTTGTTAGTAACTTCCACTATTTCCGGATGATGATTTGTTGTTATGGACAGAACGTCCCATTTATCTCGCTATTTCAATACATAAATTTGACCTCGTCTACGCTATATATATTCGCCCTTTTTTAACTTCTTTGATGTTACTTCTTGAGGATTACCTTTTCTGTTAGGACAAAGCGTTCCGGTTGTGTGTGTTTTATGTTTTAGCAGCTCTTTTGACAGCTCGACACTGTTGTAAAAATTCTCCATAAAGAGATGATGTCCTTTATTCAAATATGGCTGCATTAACCGTAAAACAAGACTACTTGTTTTGGATGTTTTCTCTATGTTATGTGATTTTCCTTCATAAATTTCAGTATTTAGCACATATCCGACCAGCGTATTAAGTTCAAATAGTTTTACGCAATATTTCGCTTTTTTCCCTTGTATATATTGTCGAAAACTTAGCTGACCTCGAAACAACAAAAGGGATTCATCCAATGAAAGTGCTTTTGACGATGAATATGCTGTTTGAAAATTATCAAGAATTGGCTGGAGTATGGGGTAAATTTTGTTTAATTTTTGGGTACTGCTGTCAGCATGTCCAGTATAATGTCCATTGATGCATCGTAGTAGTTGTTCAAAACGGTGACCCGTCATAGTGTACGGAAATATTGGTGAAAAGTAAAGTGGACTTTTAGTAAATAAATGTCGAATGGAAGGAACCTTTTTTTGACCTTGAAGTAAGTAAAGACCCAAAAATTTAAATAGTTCTTCTTTATTTGTTTAAGTGTGTTGAATTGAACGTTAAGGTTCTCTCGTATTCAAAACTTATTCTAGCACTTTCTAGAATCCCTATATGAGATTATAATCGAACTGTGTAAACATACAGCCGCCTAATCTTTATTTACATAGGCGCTTGGACGCAGTTGCATTTCTTTCTTTTAGCTCTCTTTCATAAGAACCTTGCTAGCGTAAAGACGTCTCTGCCTCAGCTCTGATATAATAAAATAATATAAAAGTGTGTTTCTTATTTTCTATAAACTTGTGAGCTATTATTCCCATTTCCCAACAAAGTGAAATTAATGTTTGGGGTATTTCTTGTAACAGCGCGCCTGGTATCAAACAAATGCTTTGCATAGCAATTTGTGCAACTAACAAGTGTCTGAACTATATTTCTTGAGAACAGCTGATCAAAAATGTCTTTCGCACTAGAATTCCTATCAGCATTCATTTTAATGCCGCATTCACCATGGTCAAATGCAAATTCAATCAATTTCTCTTTCGTATCATAACACATATCGTCATCGTCGATAATCCGCTCACTATCTGTCGTCAATGGCAAACCACTCGCATCATCACCACTGGCAAAATCATCGGTATTTTCAGTATCTTCATCCTCAGACGACACTATCAAACGCTTCTGCTTCCGACGTAGAGTTGCGAAAAAGTCTGCCTCACTATAGTCGCTAAAAGAGTCTACTTCAGCATCGGACTCTTCGGAAACAACGCTCTGATCGTCATCAATGAGATCGCAGTCACGCAATATTTTTTGATCCTTTTTCGTGTGTTTTCTGCAAAAGTTCATTTTAGCGGTTAAATTTTTTTCTACACAAAACAAAAAATATATACACTTATACACATACGCACACAACAAATATTTTTACTAATTTATGAAAAAATAAAATGTACAATTGGCCGAAGGAGGAAGTACACAAGTGTTAATATGTGTAAATCGTAACTGTGTGATAATAGTATAATTTACTTTTTTATTTATTTAATTTTTAGTAGAGTAATTGATCTGTATTTACTTAATTCATAAAGAAATAATTACCGAATAAATAGTTCGCACTTTTCTACTGCATAAACTGAAATGAACTGAACAATTGGTACGACGAACAAGCACCGTCATTTGTCTATAGATTCTCAAATAATCTGTATTTTTCAAATAAATTAAGAATGTTAACAAATAAAAGAAATATGATTTGTTTTATAATATAAAATCACCGTATTTTCTTTTTTATTTTGCATTCAAATAACATAACAAACTTTTAATAGCTTGCCAAAAATATAAAAATAAATAAATCATACATTACATAAAAAAATAAAAAAAAAAAATTAAAACGAGCAAGGTTTGAACCTGCGACACAACGATTACGAACCTACGCCCTTACCGCTAGGCTAACAGCGGCTTATGTGAAATTGTGTAATTGAAAGGTATATATGCATGTTAGACTATTCACTAAAATTTCAACGGTCAATATCTCGGAAAGGGTTGACCATCTGCCCTTACTTATAGGGTGAAGTAGATAGTACTAATCGACATCTAAGCGTATGTGAAGTTTCAATAAATTCTGAGAGGGACCGTGTTGGATGGCCCCTTCTTAGTTTAGGACATTGTCCTGTTTTTTCTCCAACTTGTATTCTTTTTGTATTTTTATACCTCCTGCGATGAGGAGGTCCAGCCTTCACACCATCGTTTGTAAGGTCTTCCTGGTAGCCTGCTCGAGTTTAGCTTCTGTGTTTGTGCTATCTTAGGCAGACGGTTGTTCTCCATTCTCGCAACGTGATCCCTCCATTCTCTCCTTCTTTGGCGGGCCCAGCGCACTATATCTTGGACATTGCACTCTTTTCATATATCTTCGTTGCGATGGTGGTCTAACAGTGTTTTGCCAGAGATGGAACGTAGGGTCTTAATTTCTGTGCTCCTAAGTAGTCTCTTATTGTTGGTAGCAGCGGTTTCGGCTCTTGCTTCAATGGCATATGACATAATTGGCCTTACACAGGTCTTGTAAGTACGAGACTTGCAGTTGATGCTTATGTACTTATTGCGCCAAATTATGTCTATAAGACAGCCGTATACTATTGCTGCTTTTCTTGTTTGAGCTCGTACTTCTTCTATGATGTTCTTACTGCTAGTTATATTGATTCCTAAGTAGCGGAATTTTATCACCTGTTCGACGCTAAGTCCATTAACTGCAAGTTTGCATCTTCTTGGCTCTTTAGATATTGTGAGCGACTTTGTCTTATGTACAGAAATGTTGAGATTAAATTTTTTGGCTGTTGTTTTAAATCTGTACAGCAATCTTTGCAGGTTGTCCTCGTCTTCGGCTATTAGCACTGCATCGTCAGCGTATGCTATAAGTTTTAATTCCCTAACCCCCATTCTGTATCCTTTTCCGGTAGTCATTACTTCTTTTATTATTTCGTCCATGATTAAATTAAATAGAATTGGGCTTAAGCTGTCTCCCTGTCTTATTCCATTTGCTACATGTACTCGCTTCGAAAGGGCTCCGTTGGTTTTGATGAAGCACGTGTTGTCGGTGTTGATTTCCTCTATAATAGCTGTGATGCCAGGGTCCACTTTTCTTTGTCTTAGTACATTGATTACATCTGTTAGTCTGATGTTATCAAATGCTTTTTCTAGGTCGACAAAGCATAAGTAGGCAACTTTGTTGTATTCTATTGCCTTTTCCACAATTTGACGCAGAACGAAGATTACGTCTGTTGTAGACCTGTTTTTTCGAAAACCCTGCTGTTCTTCGCTTATTCCTGTATCAGCTACCACTTCTGATATTATTTTTGTGAATAGTTTCATAACAGCACTCAGAAGACTAATGCCCCTATAGTTTTGGGGGTCGGTTTTTTCCCCTTTCTTGAATACCGGTATGATTATGCTATCTTTCCATTGGATTGGCACTTTCCTCTCTTCTATAATTTAATTGAAAAGGCTATTAAGGTCGTCTATCAGTGCTAGTCCTCCAAATTTAATTAATTCGTTCGTGATGTTGTCCAGGCCTGGGGCTTTACGGTTCTTTAGTTAACGCCCTTGGTTATTCTTTTGTGCACCTCTAATGCCCTTGTTTATCAGTTGCGGCTTTTTCTGCTTTAGTCGTAGTGTCAGACTTACGATAAAGGTTTTCGAAATGTTTTTCCCAGCTTTCTTTAGAAATTTTACATATTGGCACGTATTCAATTAACGGCTTGCTGCGGTTTTTTAGCATGTTCCATACTTGTTTCTGACCTCCGTACATGTCATCCTCCATGTCTGTTGAAAATTTCTCCCAGAAGCACCGTTTTATTTCTCTTATCTTGTTCTACGTCTTGTTTCTTATTAGCTTATATCGCGAGTAGTTGATTCTCTTGTCTCTGTATTGTATATAAGCGTCTCTTTTCTCCACGGCTAGGTCTCTTATTTCGTTTGTGAACCATGGCTTCTTGTTGTATTTCTTCTTCCCATCAATTCTTCGTTTACCTAATGCTTTTTCGGCCGCTCTAGTTATGTTTGTGGAGAGTTTCTTCCATGCATCTTCCACGTCGTCGCTTGGTCCAACTTTGTTTTCTTCTATATGTTTCTTCAGTCTTTGCTCGTAAAGATGTTTGGTCGAGTCGTTTGAAAAAGATTCGAGGTTCCATCGTTCTGCTGAGTTTTGTGGACCTCTCATCTTTAGTTGAACCGTGCGTCTGAATGTTGTGAGTACCAGGCTGTGGTCTGTTCCGGCATTAGTGGAGCTTAAAGTCTTTACGTCCAGTATATTAGAAGGATGCACACTTCTATTCGTTATGGCGTAATCAATTATTGACTTTAGTCCTCTGTTGTTTGCGAAGGTAAATTTTTGTTGTGGTTTGTGTGGGAAGAAGGTGTTGTTTATTCGGAGTTCATTTTGGGCACAGAATTGTATTAGCTGTTAGCCGTTCTCGTTTGTCGTGTCCTCATTGAACCGGTTTTTGAGACCTGGTATTATCTCGTTCCCGATTCTTGCATTGAGATCGCCAAGAATAAAGACTTCGCTTTTTCTTGGTGTTTCGTCTAATGTTTTTTGGAGGTTCTGGTAAAAATAGTCTTTTTCCTCCTGAGGCTTCGTCATGTCCGGCGCGTACACAGCTATTATGTTGGTTGTAATATCTCCATGGAACTTAAATGCCACACGCAGGATTCGTTCATTGATGTAGCTGATGTCGTGAAGGTGTTGGTGGAATTTTTCATGAACCATGAGTCCGACCCCGGAAGAAGTTCTTTCATGTCTTTTCTTACCGCAATACACCAGGAGATATTTACCATACATAGTATTGCCATTTCCTTTCTTTCTAGTTTCCGATAGTGCGCAGATGTCAATTCTGTTTCTTTCCAGTTCCACTAGTATTTCTTGATCTCTCTTGTTGAATGCTGTGATGTTCCAGCATCCAATTCTTAGTGTGTCCAGTTTTTGGAATCTCTTTTTCCTTGTCCCTGCCATGTCGTGTCCGTTGCGATCTTTCTGGCTTTTATCCGAGGCTTTTTCGTTGGGTCTGTGAGCATTTATTAAGTTTTTACCCCCGGTAGGTTGATAGCCTCTCCGAGGAAGTTAGCGGGTACCCCATCCTAGGTATTGTTTGTACCTAGACAACTTGACTTGAATGACTAGATAATCACTCTCGCTAGCGTCGTGATAACACCGCTAATGTATTATTCAATAATTAACAAGTGTATGCGTTAGTACTCTTCGTAGTAACGCTGTACTTTTTTTATTAATTTAAATGTGCACGACGGCTATAGCCGTTTTTTTGCCTACATATCAACAGAGATCGGACGGCTATAGCCGTCATTTGCGGCAACGGGTTAAAAAATTTCTCTGGCCGTATTAATTAATATTTTCGAGAAATGAAATATTACATATTGTTTTTTAGGTTTCCAAACCCTTGGTTTAGGGTTAACCTAACTTTCCCCTGTTGGAGGAGGGTGGTAGAATTATTCCTGTGTGCGTGCATGAAGCTCTGGTATGAGTGTGGTGAAATGCCTTTGTATGGCTATTCCTATCTTTAATTTTTTCTGTCTCTTTTTCTATTACTTTCTTCTTCGTTCTTTTCTTTCCTTTTTTGCTATAATGATAGATTTAGAAAAGGAGGAAATCCGGGGAGGACTAAGGACCTTCCCCACAGTGATGCGGACTGGTGCTCTAGCAGGCCGCCCATTGTCGACATCCTGGGATTGTTATTCTTCTGAGGTAGGTGACTTGGCCCAGAAGATGGTAGATGCTACAGAAATGGAGTTAAAATTAGAAAAAAGGATTCTGGGAGCAACAAAAAAGAAGGACGTTTTATTCTCTCAGATATTCTTTTAGCGAGACGTCCAGGGAGAACCTAAGCAGAAAGACACTATCACCGGAAGTAAACTAGTAATCGGGGAGGAAACTCGGCCGTCTTGGCCCACCTATGATACCCCTTGTAAAAGCAGTACGCAAAGAGTACGCCGGACAAAAGAGGAGAAAAGTGGCTCCTCAAAGCCCATTGATGTCGTCATCCTCGGCGGAGGAGAAAAGACTCGGTCTCATTGGTCATACTACCTGTCCAGCCGTGGATATCAGGATGGACCCGGATAGGATGCTCCAGAGAGCCTTCGAAGACATCGCGGCTGTCGAGCAAGAAAGAAAAAGGTCAGACACCTTAAAGGACAAGATCAGAGGCAGCATGAAATGTCACCTGACTATCACTGCTAAGGCAGCTGCCCTAGTCAGAGAAAAGAGGAAGATCCCTAGAAGTAAAACCACTGAGAAGATAATTGCTGCCCTTCGATTCGAGCTTTGGCAAATATGCGAGAGACAGAGAGCTCTTAAAGTAAAAAACCATGCCTTGAAAAAGGAAGTAGCGAGGCTGAGGATGGAATGCTAGAGTGAAAAGGAAGCTAACGAACCATTGTGAAACCCTCCTTTTAAGCAGGGAGGCGGCAGGGAAACTGCCTCCTGCGTTATCAAGCAGGATCTGTTCCTGCCGAAGAACACAATGGAGGTGGTTTCCCGGGAACCGGAGAAGTGGTCGACACTGCCTGGGAGCATCGTGGCTCAGCCACAGGAGTTAGCGGGATGCTTCACCGTTATAGCCAGGGCGATCGGATTAGAAGAGCCACTCAAGCGAGGACCTGCTTGCAGCAAGAAGAGTTCGGAGCATCCTGCGATGGCGTGCACTAATAAGCAGCCGTTTGTAAAGGTGCTCCATAGGAAGGAAAAAACATTGGCTAAATCTGCGGCTAAGGAAGGAGAGATCCTGGAAGTTAGGATGCAGATGCAGACGTGACAAAGAGGCGCAGAATCACCATCAACGTCGAAAAAGCAGTATGCAGCCAAGTGTGGCAACAAGAAAAGCCGGTCTGGCAGACCAAGTCACCCGCGTGAGGAGGCGGTAGTGATCTTGACCTGCTAAGAAGAGGTGTCGTACCGAGATGTCTTAGTCAAAGCGATGGAGACGGTGTCTCTTTTAGATGTGGGTGTGGACAGTTTTAGGGTAAAAAAAAGGGTAACTAGAGCCTTATGTTCCAACTAAGGAGTGTAGACTCCAAAGAAAGGACTGCGAAATTTGCGAGGGCATTGGAACGCGCTCTGCCAGAGGTGAAAGTTTCCCTGCTGTCCAGGAGACGAGAAATCATGGTCTGTGGCCTTGACGCGGGGGGCACAAGACAAGAGATTGCCAGCGCGGTAGCGGGTCTCTGCAAGGGCACGGATCCCAGATCTATCAGAGTTAAAGAAATATAGGCAGGTAAGGGGAGATTGGGGCAGGCTTATGTCTCGGCTTCACTTAAAAACATAAGAGAGACGATCTCCTGGCAGCGTGAGGTGGCCCTGAGGGTTTGCTCTGCGTATTAGATGGTTTCCTTTCATGCGGAAATGATGATTGCGGGAGTAATCCCGCTCTATCACATAGCCTGTCGCTTGGCAGAGGCGTTCTGGGCTTCTCGGGCCGCGGGTGAGAATCTCTCTTCGCGACTTAGAGCCTTGATCGGCGCTAAAGTCAAAGGGATGGCCATAGCCGCACGGAAGGAGGAGGAGGTAGGTTTGGTAGGGACAAAGGCTCCAGGTTGGCGGGTAAAGCATGAAAATTTCCCGACGGTTAGATGAGTGGATTGGAAGGCTGGACTCTATGGGGCTAACCTTTTACGTCACTCAGCTAATGACCGGACATGGATGCTTTCCCGCTTACCTTAAGAGGATGGGCAAGACCAACTCGGCGCTGTGCTTTCACACAAAAAAACTTTTTTTTCCAAAGCCAAACTTTGATGAGGGGGTGGATGATGATGTAGAGCACACCCTGCTGGTTTGCCCTGCGTAGGTGGAGCATAGAAGTGCTTTGATAAATTATTATGTGTTTATGTGAATAAATAGGGGGGGGGGGGGGGCCCTCCGTGCGATCATCGAGACCCTCCTCGATGAAGCACGGAAATATGTCGCCTTCTAGTCCTTCTCAGGATTCGTAATGAGAAGGAAAATTTTTCCCAAAAGAAAGAGGAGAGGCAGCGAGAGTGGGCTGCAGGAAGCCGTAGACCTTGTTCACTTCGGGCCAGACTTAGAGAGTATGATGGGTTCAGTGCCTTAACCTGAGTGCGTGTGTGTGCATAATTGCACAATACTGTAGTGGTTTATACATGTTTGTTTGTTCCTGAGTCATAACACTTAGCCTTATGCATAGTAGTTTTAAGATGTTTATAACTTTATAGGTTGAGTTAAGTTAGTTTTACATAGATTCAGTAGGCCTTGCTTGTGTAAGTTCTAGTAGTAGTTTAATTAGGCTTAAATAAGTCAGAGTAAGGTAGCTGGGGTAAACTTCCTTCCTATGCTTGTAAATAGTGGGGCAGATTGATAGAATGAATGATTTTACAGCTCCCTTCCTAATATTAGGCGTTAGGTGTAAGAACAGGATGGTTTTAGTCGGTAGGTGGTGCACCTGGGACTGTCCTCGCAAGAGGTCAGAATCCCGGCTGCACTGAATCTAATACTACCCCAAAAACTCGGGCTTGATGTGCGTATGATAGGTTTCGCTCCTGCTGAAAAAAAGGGTTAACCTTACTAGGACAGCAGTTAAATAGCACACTTGCTATCTCTTTTTATTTTTCAGTATTTACTACTATAGACAAAAGAACGCATGAGCGCGCAGCATCAATACATTTGAACTTTATTCCCGAAACACGCGTTTCTTGTTTATCTATATCTTACTATACTTTGTCCAACCCTTATTACCCCATTATAAAATGAGTGATCTCACTCACGCTCATTCGTGCTTTTCGCGTTGCGGATAAGCAGAAATGTCTCATGAGTGCGAGTAAGAACAGAGATTGTATTGCGCATTCTCTTAGCTTCAGTATCGTAGTAATGCCAGGTGCCCAAAAATCATCATTTTTGAAGTGAAAATTTCTTTAGCTGCGTTAAATGATTTATGGTAGGGAAAAATCTCATGGGTTCGCGTCATCAACATGCTAATGCGCGCACAGCGGGCTAAGTACGCGTATACACATATACACACCAACACATTGTATATACCCGATTGTATGTGTTTGCATTGGACGCTTTTTGGATTGGTAAAATTTTGTAAGTCGCGTCAGCGATATGTTGTAATAATAGCAGTATATTTGTAGCTATTACTCTCACGTGTCATATAATAATAGTGTTATGTACATCTATACGAAAAAAGTTTAATTTATCACGTTGAAAGTTCTATGTGTGGATACCTTGCATTGTTCTTTAAATTGTGTTTTAATTTGATTATTATATCAATTGTTTAATTGTAAGATTATTGTGCAAAATAACGGTGAGTACCAAATATGTTTATATTTTTATATACCTACAAAAATGAGTGATAAAAAAATTCTAAAACTAACAAGGGCTCCGCCGAGGCGTATCTTCCCAGATTTTTTATAAACTTCACTTACTTGTTAATGTTGATTAGTACTATCACGTACCGCTTATAAGTATGTTTGAGTTCTCAACCCTTTCGGAGATATCGACCGATAAAATTTGAATAAAAAACTGAATACTCATTTTTATTTTTTTTTTTAATTTTTAATTTTTATTTTTATTTAAAATAATGGTTTATTCATTTACATTTTTTTTCTTTCTTTCGACAGTATGTTTTATTATATTAATGGAAATTTAAATGTGAAATATGCTGCATTTTTTTACTTTTGATCAGTTAAGTTTCTCTGTGGCTAAGACAGTACTCCAATTAACGGTTGCAGTTTGGAGGAAAGGGGAGTAAAGATATTCCTATCGTCTTTTTTTTGAAATAAGAAAAAAGGAAGCTTTACCAATAAAAAATAAAATCACTTATTTAAATTATTTACCAATTTATTAATAAAATTATTATATCTTTATATGGTTTATTTATTAGTTAAAACATATTATGGCCTCGTAAAGGCTTTTATTTTTTCACTTCTGTCGGCAGTCCTTAAGACTGCTTTCAATTCTTTTTCTATTCAAAGTAATAGGATGAAATTCACGTATAATCTAAAGGGAAATTTAATGTCGATTTTAATGAAATTAAAGAAAAAAAAAGTTTACATTTAAATCGGGAAAAATTAATTAGAAAATTTTAAAGTGCTTTTAGCAAATAAAAAATATAAATAAAAAATTTTAAAAAATCATGAAATTATTAGGAGTATAATAATAAAGTAGTTCGCATTATTTTCTATTAAAAAAAATTGTTTTTAGTATTTATGCATTTTATCGCGTTTATTGCGAAAATTTATACAAAATGTTAAAAGACATTTTCGGTAGGAATTTTAATTATCTACAATTTTTATTTATAATATTTTTATTCTTACTTACTGCTTAGGAGATATTTTTGAAGAAATACGTTTTTAGGGATTTGTTAATGTTTTTGCAAACTTAATTAATAAAAGTGAGATCTGACTTTTTGGGATACTAAATATCTGGTACTCACGCGACTTTATCATTGGTCTTATCTTTTTAACTCAAAATGGCAAAGTAAGAGCTTAGTTGATTAGACTACATAAACCTTCCCGAATCTCAGTTTGCCACGTATCTCATTTACAGTGCGCCATCTGTAAACAACATGCCAAATTCAAATTAAGAAAACCGATGCCAACAGTATACCAATGTATCGATTTTCTTTACATATATATCTTTGTCTTTATTCTATGTATAGATCTTTTACATCTGTTTACATTCCAGTGTACCTACGCTCTTACTTTTATATTATCTGCTTCCTCTAACCCTTTTCCTACTAAGCCGTAGCTTTATAATAATATATCCTCTATATTTCCTTCTCATTGTTACTACTTTATTTTCCATCGAATTCAGCTCCCCTAATAGTCTCCCTTTCTCCTATTGCTCTTATTGTAAGCGTTTTTATGAAGAGTGAGCAATCTATCTTTTTTTTGACGATCTTCTTTACTTCTTCTCTTAACCTTCTTCGTATAGTTCTCGTTTCTCTAAAAAATAAGTTTTTTTATTTTTACTTTTCTCTCCTTTATTTCTCATTCCTACTTTTGGTAACTGCGTGTTTCTGGCTTTTTTAAAAATAATATTACCTGTTTATTGAGAAAATAAAATTTTAATTAGTAAAACATTATTTAACACTAAACCTACTGACATTTCATGTATACCTATTTCTACCATGAGCAGTCAAATGACCGCTTCAAAAAAACATGATATAGAAAAAAGTTTTAGCCAATAGGATTGTAAAAAAAATATTTTTCTGGTGCTACAATAAAAACCCGCTTTTCTATTTAGGAAATTTAATTTAACTTTATGCATTTTTAGCACATTTTTTACAAATTACAGCATTTTCTATTGCACATTTTCCACATACGTATTTTTTACTTCTTCTTTTATACAAATTTTGTTAGTATTATTGACTTTACAATATCTTATTTGACAAGGTTTCCGTACAGAAGGATCTGTCGCTGTGTTTATTATTGTTTTTGAAGAACATTCTTTGCTTAGCTGTCTCTTCTTCTGATATTCGGTCTCAAGCTCTTCTGCCAATTGAAATAAAAATACTTGTCTTGATATTCCTTCACCCGTCAATTCTTTATATAAAATTCATGCATTCATCCCGCGGCTAAATCTAAGATATTGAAAAATACCTGTAAAGGTCATCTTTGACATTTAGACTTTACACTATATTTTCTGGCTATTTGATCGGTTACATCTACACCGAATTTTGTGCTATTGTAAAATCTAATAGTCAATGGTATATAGGTTTCACTTTTCTCAATTTTAACGGATGATCATGTAGATTAACAATTACATTGTAGATGTTACATTGAACGTTACGGTTCTCTTGTGTTCAAAACTTATCTTGCATAAAAGATAAAATAAAATGCCTATACGAGATTGTGTTCGAACTATGTAAACACAACATCCTAATCTTTATTTATTTTATGCGTTTGGAAGCATTTTCATTTCTTTCTGTTTCTTTAATTCCTTAGCAACTGTGCTAGTGTAAAAAAAATTCTCAGATCGATATAATAAATATAAGATAGACGTGTTTCTTTTTTTTCTAAATCAGTAAGTCATTATTCCCATTTCCCAACAGTAGACTCGCAAAAAAATTGTAGGAGTGCGTTTTCCGAAGAATATAGTGATAAATAACATAAATTTTTCAAACGGTCAAATGACTGCTCGTGGTAGACTAGACATGCTATGAATTTTTTTCGGAAAGTAAACAATAAAGGAAGTTGTGAATATTAAAAAATTGGTTTTATGTATATTATAGGAAAAGTCAATAAGCTACATGGTGATACGGTAACGTTATATACGAAAAATTCTGAACGAAAATTCAAAAACGGTCATTTGACTGCGCATAGTAGGTTTAGTGTTAAAATTAAAATAAATATAAAAAAAAAAAAGAAAAACGAACCTAAATAGACTTCAACCAGAGAGAGCGTGGTTACGATTCTTCGCACTTATCCACTAGGTTACCAGCGAATTGTGTTAAATAAATGAATAAACATACATGAGTATTCACCTATTTATGAAAACTTTATCGGTCGATTTTTTGAAAAGGGTTGAGAAGTTGACAATAGTTTTAGTATTAATTGATTGTACTAATCAACATCTAAAACTGTGTAAAGTTCTCAAAATATTTGGAGGAGGGGGTACGACTTGTCTTAGTTTTTGTTAGATCTTTTCACATTTTACCCACTTCTTCGTCTTTCTCATTTTACATTACGACCTTACCAACTATCCTACTATTTTATTGTATTTGAAACGCATTAGCCGCTGCCCTTTTTGACTTGTATGTCTCTGGCTTAAGGTCTATCCATTTTTCCCTTCCTCTTTTTTTCCCTTCTATCTTATATCTCTCTTGTCTAACTTTAGCTATTCTCTACCTTAACAAATAGTGCATTGAATATGGATAAGACCTACTGGGGATATCACGATAAAAGAGAACGCACCGCTAACTTTACCTCAAAGTGTAAGGAAATGAATTTTTTGGCTAAAGTACGTAAAATACTTTTTGCGATGCTTGTACGCTTAAACTATTCATTTTACGAAAAAACAGCTAGTACATAAATCGTAAGAAAATTTGCTCTGCTGATTCAGGAAGAAGATATTGCCGAAAACTGCTTTTGGGCGCAATTTTTCCCATATTGCGACGCAAACGACAAAGATACAAAGTGGCAAAGTTTAAATTCGAAAGAAGCACATCAAAATCTATAAAGTTACAAATTTTGAAAACTCCTATAAAACTTTCCAAGTAAAACTACCAAGTGACTAGACTTCTTGCAAATTTAAAATTTGTACCAGGTGTAAAAGTATGAAACCGGAATTTCCTTGTAGTTGGTCTAGCCATCAGTTTAGGGATCATAAGACCGCTTCTGCAGTGCCACTATCTTCCTCTAATAACGAAGACTTTCAATACACAACAACCTAAGTTTATTACTTTGGTATTATTTTCTATAAGCTTTAACATGTCGGGTTTTGTGCCTACAAACTATGTTTTTCCGACAGCATTGGTTTTCTTT